>VAHH01000034.1:0-86814 GCA_013357305.1 Radopholus similis
TGATATCGAAGTCGAGATCGGTATTGAAAAACCGATATTATCTCGACCGATACCGACCGAGATCTCGATACCGCTCAACACTAATTCAAATTTCAAACCATAACAAAAAAATTAAATGTTCTCAGACAAATCCTCAAGAAGAGTCAATTCATCATGGAATTAAAAGGAGGAGGGAAGAGAGATGTGAAAGGGAAGAGGGGAAGAGATGAGCAAGAATCTGTAGTATTGCGGATTGGCTGTGCCTCTTCTGGAACAGAGGTTGTTCTTCCAACAAATCCAACACTCGTCCACTGCCTTTTCCCGCTTGGAATTTAGAATGTTCGTTCATTCCTTCGTCCCTTGTCTTTGGCTGCTGGTGGCCTTTCCCATCCCCGGAGAGTGTTTGGAATTCCCTGCAAAGATCCCTCCTCCCTCCGAGAGGGGACCGGGGCACTTCCTTCCCATTTCTTCCATCCACATTGTGTCATCAATCAAAGAGCAAAAAGACAGAGTGGGAAATTAGCGTGGCGCAGAGCACAAAAAGAGCCGCTCCCGACTCAGAGGAGACTCCCGACTGCCGGTCTCGATTCCCGGGACGCAGGCCAAGTGCCCCCATTGGGTTAAAATATGGACTGGAAACGGAAGAGTCAACGCTGTCTGTGTCCGAAATGGGAACTAAACAAGAGGGCTCTGTATATGAAAAGTGAAAACGTGAAAATAGAGATCCGTCAGAAAATTCTTTAAAAATCTACGCTGTCTAGAAAAATAGTCGTGCATGGAAATAAATTTAAACGTCCAAAAAACTCAAACCTAATTCATATGGAATTAAAATTAAAAAATTCGTTTCTTGTTTGCGCGATGCAAATGACAGGCGACGCTTGTTTTTGGCGGTCATGCTTTACATAACCCGTTATCGCGCCCAGATAGAAAAATGTAATTTTAAACAAAAGTCTGCACACAGACCAAACACCAAAAGACAGCACACAGAGAAAGACTGGATGGAACGCCCAAACTGGGGCCCACCCACCTCCATAGGCGGATCCGACCGACTCGAGCAGGTCGTGTTTGGCCTGGGCACGCGAAGAGATGATGGCTGGGTACAAGTCCAGGTCCCATCGCTTGGTCACTGTGCGGGCGTACAGTCCCTGAGAGGCGAAAAGGGAATCCATTTCTGTGAGATCTTCCTTTGATGACCCAAAATGATTCTCTCGAATGTTCCCCAAAGTCTCGACCACCCTATATAATCACCTCCCAACCAAGAGAAAGGACCTCCCTATCTCTACCCCACCAAAACACACACACACATAACTATTCACACACACACACACACACACACACACACACACACACACACAACACACACACACACACACACACACACACACACACACACACACACACACACACACACACATAACCACTCTGAATAAAGCGCTCTTCTCGGACACCACATTTTTGGCGCAGTCAGCAGGATTCCCATAAGCAGACTACGTGTCAGCGATCTGGTGGTCCACGAACTACTGAAGCAGGCTGAGTGCTAGCCGGACTGGGTGTCCACAAACGGCTGAAGGGATCAAGCTGAGTGCTTTCCCATCTGCGAGGTAAGTCGAGTTGAGTACTCCTTACAACCAACCCAAAGGGCTGTGTGCCAACCAAACCAAAAGGCTGTGTGCCAATCAAACAAAAAGGCTGTGTGCCAACCAACCCAAAAGGCTGTGTGCCAATCAAACAAAAGGGCTGTGTGCCAACCAAACCGATAGGGAAGGCTGTGTGCCCACAATGGAATTTGACCCTAATTCGGACTTTGACCCCAAATTTTTCCCTCAACACCCTGAATGGGGACCGTTGCTCAAGCGATTGCGTTCCTTCGAACAGACAGTCGCTCAGTCCTACCGACAAGCCCTAGCAACCGTCTCAAATCTTAGTGCCAAGCTAGAGGACGTCGAGTTTAAATTGGAAGAAGTTCTGATTGCTAGGAAGGAGGAAAAGATTAAAATGACTGAAGTGTCCCAAGCTGTGCAAACCCTGCAGGAACACTGGACTAAGCTATCTTCCAAACTGTCGGAAAAACAAGAAAGTAGTAGCAGCCTCGGTTCCTCCGAGAGTTCGGATACGCTCCAAATGTTTGCCCATCACTCAAAACTCCTGTCTCACATGGAGGACAAACTAACCGAGTTGGATGAAGGTCTTAATGCCGCTCACGACGCCATTTATGATCTCCGTTTCGCCTGCATCCAAGGTACGGAAGACGAGAAAGCACGCCAGGGCACATGTAGCCCCATTTCAAATAAAAGTTCCGCTACTTATACGGTCCTCCGGAAAGGGCCCGATAATCACCCTTCTCAGATCTCTCTCCATGCGGACCCCACCCAGTCAACTAAGGGTGGAGAGGTTGTTGACCTCCTTAATGATGATGAACAATCGGACTATTATGTGGAGGAGCCTGAAGAAGATAGACCTGTTTGTGAGGTAAGTGTTGCCGACCCCTTTATAGGTGCTGGCGCCCACCTCAGCACTTACGATGGTCATCCCACCGTTTCCTTCTCTAATTGGGTTCAGCGGTTTGAAGACACTTTGGCACTCATTCCCAACCTAACTGAACCCCAGAAGTTAAGCAGACTCCGGATTTGCTTAACTGGGAGAGCCCGATTCGAACTAGATTGTCAAGTACCAGCACCCACCACTGTGAATGCCGCTATTGCTTTCCTCAGATCCAGATTCGAGAATGAGAGTACCAGGACAATAGCAAAACAAAATTTATCTATTTGCCGAATGGCCCCAGGAGAAAGGGTCTTTGATTTCGCCAATCGTCTCAACGAAACGGTCAGAAGAGATGACTCAGAACGTCGCTCCTATAACGATTACTACCGGCGTTACGACGCCTCTGCCGAACGCCATAGATATAATGACCGCTCTCGGCGACAAGACGCCTCAGCGGATCGCCGATACAGCGATGGCTACCGTTCTCGGTACCGCTCCTCTGAAAGAGGAAGAGATAGACAACATTCAAGTGAGAGACCACGATCAAAGGAGAGACAACATTCAAGGGAAACGCCCAAAGTAAGGTTCAGTACTGCGGATTTCAAACTAGCGGATGTGCTCCCTCAGGAAACCAGACAAAGAAGCACTTCTAGAACGAGTTCCCCACTCAAACTGGGAGGCTCTCCATACCTATTCACCCTTGTGGCCCTTTTGTCAGTCTTTGGGGGCCTAGCAGCGGAAACGCCAACCACGAACCCAATGATTTGCCTAGCGGATGCCCCAAGCAGCCTCTGGCACCTCCCGGACGACCCCATTTGTCCTTCCTCACATTGGAGACCCAGAGATACCCCGATCAGTATGAGCTTACTCGTTTTCAGCACAAATACAATACAATACAAGACGCCTGCCACCAATTGCAAGTGCGTCAAAACAACTGTCCATCGAAGAAAGGGGATCTTGGGTGCGCCCATCCAGGAGCTGGAGGCGGAGGACATTCCAATGCCAATTTCTACTTGTATCCGGATGCGGGCGGGACCTCAATCACTCTCCGGCTGGGGAATTGGTCAAGAATGGATCACTTAAATCAAGCGCCAATTCTCTCGAAGTAGGCTGGAAGCCTTGGCCAATAGGCATTGTTTGGTCCACGCATCACATAACCAATTGTTACGCCTATGACACCGTGGTATTCACTCGTTTTGGTCTCTATGACATTCACACCCCACTGGGTAGTTGTAACTGCCCCTACACCCAAGGGAGTTGCAATTGTGCACAAGGCACCCTCATTTGGCATCCAGATCTCACTCAGCAATGCGCATATGTGCAGGTCGCAAACTGGACCGGTAAATACGCCAATCGAGTGTGGATTACGGATGTTGGTGACTTCGCCCTGAGTTTCGAAAATTCCTCAATCTTTACGGATTGCGAAAACCAAAAGTTGATCTTGTCAGACCAACTATTCGCCATTCGATTCTCAGACTTTGAGGAGATGATTGAGACAAGCTCCATACAAAACCCCGCTCATCGGGAGAAAAGGGACGAGCCGTCCATTTCCCCTACTCTTAACCTAACCCAAACAGCCCAGCTCGCAGCTGTGGGCATAGTTTATACCTCGCAACTGGCTGCTCAATTAACAGCGCTGAGCGCGCGAGTGGCCACCACTACACAGGCTCTTTTTGCCGACGCTGTGAGACATGTTTGCATCAGTTTACAACACGTGGCGGATCAGACGCTTACTCTTGCAGTAGCCAATCCCACCTTATTAGCGAGATACTTGCTAAACAACACATGCATTACAGCTTCCCTGGTCACGGAAAGAGTCTTGAAAGTAACCCCTTGTTACCCAATTAGTGCTAGTGATGTTCACTTCAATTGGAGACAGAATTACTGTTTCAATAGGTTACCAGTCACTTTCCACATGTACGGGTCAGCTCGTCATGGGTTCATGGATACCCGAACAATGATCATCCACTCAGAGGCAAAGGAAATAGATTGCGAAACCCATAGATACCTCTATGAGGCAACTGATCGAGGATTAAGCCAATTCGACCAGATAACAGGTGACGTTAAACACATCCCAAGGGGGGCGATTCACATGCTTTACCGATACGGGAGCATCGACTTCCCCGAATTCAGCATGACTATTTTTAAAAATAAGGTGATCGCAAACCTGACTGACTTGTACAGCCCCGAACATTTCCAAGAAACCTTGGACGTTGCGGAAATTAGTCAAGAAATTGATAGGCTAACCCGTCCCAATAAAATTTGGAAGGAAGCGGAGAGTGGTTCAGACACTGTTGCAGAAAACATTGTTTCCTCCGGACTTTTCTCCTTCCTAAGGAATGGGGTTTTCTCGACAAATCAGGTCTGGGTTTTTGCCTGTTGCGTTTATACTACACTTAGTTTCGCTTGCACTTTCCTCTTGCCGGCCGCAGCAGCCCAGTTTTCACAATATCTGAGAGCGGGAGATCAATTCGTACGCCTAACAAATTGGGTTCGCACGTACCGAACGCGCCGCAGAGAGTTCAGGGCAGCAGACGAAAGAGCGGCTCCCATCCCTCTGGCTCAGAGATGGCTTGGGGCTGCTGAAGTGGCCGTCAGCGAATCGGCAGAGATAAGGCGGTTGCATAAATAAGCCAACGCAACCATAGCCCAAAGCACTATCTTTGGAGGCTATGAAAGAAAACAAACAAACAAAAAAAATATATATATAAATATATACAAAAATACAAGCGCTCAACAGAGATGTTTCCCCCTTTCTGTTTTGTAAAGCATTTCCCATTCCAGTTTATACGTTTATAGTTCCCTACTCTTCCTGTATTGTTTCACCTTTCGATTTTCCCCAATTTGACCCCATCTACTTCTCTCAAAATGAACCCTTCCGAGCAACCGACGATGACCCCACGACAGCAGGGCGGACGTGGAGGCGCAGGGCCGAGCGGACATGGAGGCACAGGGCCGAGCGGACATGGAGGCGCTGGACCATCAGGAGCGCCAGGGGGGGGGAGGGATGTGAGATCTTCCTTTGAGTGACCTAAATCATTCCCTCTCGAATGTTCCCCAAAAGTCCCGACCTCTCGACTGTTCCCCCATCTTCCTTTGATGACCCAAAATGATTCTCTCGAATGTTCCCCAAAGTCTCGACCACCCTATATAATCACCTCCCAACCAAGAGAAAGGACCTCCCTATCTCTACCCCACCAAAACACACACACACATAACTATTCACACACACACACACACACACACACACACACACACACACACAACACACACACACACACACACACACACACACACACACACACACACACACACACACACACATAACCACTCTGAATAAAGCGCTCTTCTCGGACACCACAATTTCCATACAGTGCAAAAAGAAGTGCGGACGAAAAAGTGCGAGCGGGCTTTGAAAGTGCCACCATCAACTTCAATTGTTCAATATTTTCTAACTAAAATCTGTGTAATCAAAATAGCTTAATTAATATGCGTTAAAACGGTTAATTTAACGCCAATTTTTGGTTTACTTGATCGACCCAATGACCTCCAGTTTGGTTCAGCAATATTATTTCTCTCGCTTAGCCAATTCAATGTCACCAATCATCAAGAAATCAAGATTCAATATAAGGTCAATTCGAATGTTTGGACAAAGTCAAGACCAAACCCATCCCTTGGGATAGCCCCACTTGGCAATTTGAACGAGAGCAAAAATTCGATGGCACTTTCTCGTCCAGAGTTTCAACACCCAACAGTGAATGGCTTACGTTCATCAGAAGTTTGCAGAAGCCTAAAATGGCGGTGCTCAGGGTTAATGTGAAGAATTCTTAATTCTCAAAAAGTACCCGCTTCGTGCAGTTCCGACGACCAGAACTGCTTCTCGTAGAACATGCGACTGCGCTTCCATCCGAATTCGCGGAACAGGATTTCCAGCAGTTGGCTCACATGGTCCTTTTTCGGTGAACTTTTTGTGGCGGACACTGTTGTTGGGGAGACTCACCTGCAAAGGGCCGATCCGAGTGATCAGGGCAGTGCTCTTTTGCTCAATGAAAAATTCGCTGAAATCACCCACAGACGGATAAATCATTTGCTGATCCACAGAGCCCACCTGAATCCCGCGTTCGTAAAAATGGGCACACGGTAGAAGGACAGAATTCGCGTCACAGTCGCCAGCGGGTAGTCGCAACTGAATGGCGGTGGATGGTGGAGGGGGATTTTGTCTTTGTTTTTCTCTTTTCAATTTACAGAAGAACCATAAAGTGCAGCTCTCTACGAATCTCTCACTGCTCTGCTCTGCTTCCTCCCTTTTCCTCTTTGCTCCCCTTCCCTAGTTCCTTTCCTAGTCCTGAGTCCTGAGTGAATCGCTGTGAAAGTTTCTCTTAAAGTGTAGAATATAAAAGTAATTCGTAATGTGAAAGAAAGACGTTATGTTTCTTGTTCTCTTCCTGTTTTTGAATTTGATCAGGGCATTCAAATCAGTGCTGATTTTTTTGATTCGACTGATCTGATCGATGTTCCAGTCCAACCAAATATCAATTCCGTTCACACGTTTTTCAAGTGAACCTCTCCCGTTGCCCCTTTGCAAACCTGGGTCCGAACGCGACGTCCAACTGCAGGCAAACGAAAAACGAGACATTTGAACACGCCCAATCCAATGAATGGTGTGGTGCCTACCCCGCTCCCGTTGGTCCAATGCACCGCCTCCAGTGCTGCCCAGGCCTGAATGTTGTTGTACAAAAAAACAAGATGTTATTCATTGTACCGCTTTTCCCTGGTCGTGGCACTGCAGAATGGGCGACGTGTGGATCTGGAGCCAGTTGGGGCTGGTGGTCCAGCGGCTCAGGTACCGGTGCGCATCCTTCAACAGTTAATTCAACAAAAATACTTACAATAATAAAAATTAAAATACTTGACAAAAGAAATAAAACACCAATTGATGATAGAATTAGCACAACTCTTGGTCCCTGACTCAGTTAGCACTCACTAAACGTTGTTCTGTTCTTTCTATCCATCGCACAATTTGATTTTTAGACTTTGGGAAAATTGTCCCCAATTGTTTTAAGCGTCCCTTGGGATTTGCGCTCACCCTGATGGCGACGTCAATGATCGGCAGAACGGACTCGATTGTGGCCAAATGGCGTTCGGGCGTCTCTGCAAAAGGGCAAATTTGAGATTTGACTCGCCCCCAAAGTTGGAGAATAGACGTGCCATTTTTGCCGGTGACCTCCGCTATTTTTGCGTCGTCCGGCAAAAACACAGCGCCCCGCAGCGGGAACAGCGGAAAGAACGACGGATTTGCGAGCTCTCCATTATTCGCTCGATCCGAGCCAAAATCGGTGGCATTCGCTCCAACGTCGTTTTCCAAATTTAGCTGTAAATTCGCATTTAAAAATCAGAAAACTGTGTATTTTACAATTTACAAACACAATTAAGTCAAATCGAAGACCACTTTTACTCAAATTTGGTAATCGGGTTGTCGCTTAAGCTCACTATTAAAAATGGGTCAACCTTTGTGGGTCCGCCGCCAATTGTTTGGAGTGTTGTCGTTTGATTTGCAAAGGCCAAAGGGGCCACAAGTGAAGTGAGGAAGAGGAAGTGAATGGCGGTGACCATGACGCAGAGGCCGAGTCCAATTAAAGTTGCCAATTTGCTGGGCGCTCAAAAAGCCTCAGCTGAGGCTTTTTTGATTCTGCAAATGCACACATATAGTATAACAAAATCAATAAAATAAATAATAAATTCTGTAAACGGTTGTAAAAAGGGCCAGTTACTTACAGAAATTGGTTTAGATTTGGACACTTTTTAGTAGTTTTGGCACTTTGTTTGGGGGAATAGGAAGTTTATCTTTCAATACTTGTGATGATTGTCTTGGCCCGGCATTGTTTTGTCCTTTGTGTCTGTTCGGAGTGCAAAAATTGGGCGAATTGGCGTGCACTGGTAAATCTCGTGGGATAACAGAATTGGGGCCAGGGGAGGAAGGGGAATGGCAAAAAAGAGGACAAGGGGAGGAGAGGAGCCGCGGGAACCGGGAATTGGGAGAGGCGAATATGCACTGCAAGTGGATGGATAAAATACACACACATCGATGGCAGAGACGACAGCTTAATTGGGCAAAATGGACGGACGCGTGGTGTGCTTTTGGCGGAGTAATGCGCGTAATTAATGCACTCTCACTGCTCACTGGAACATGCGAGAGAGAGAGAGAGAGAGAGGGGCCGTTGGACTGACTCCATTGACGCAACAACATACAGCACTTTTTTATCCGAGACATGTTCTGACGAAGGCAACAACATGGTAGTGTTCTTCCGGGAGTGGATTTTTTCCGGGACCGGGATCGGGACCGGGAATGGCAAGCAAAACGAAATGGATTTCGGCAAAAGTGTTTGGTGCAAGATTTGGAGCATTTCGTTAGCTGATGGGTTTGAACTCGAAAAGAGTCACAAAAATCTCCAGAACAAGAGGCCAAAACAATGCGGGAGGCTGGAGGCCCAATGCAACAATGGTCCATCCATCCATTTCCCCGATTCATTGCCAATCCCCCAATCAATCGACCCCCGGCCAATCGCTTGTTTTGATCATTAGTCATTAAGTCATTATGAGAGAGTGTAGAGATGCGTTTGTTATGGTTAGAGAAAAGGAGTAAAAGAAAGAGAATAGATAGACAACGTTGACGGACATGCAGAGATCTTATTTAGCTAGCTAAAATCTATTTTAGCGGCCAATCTTATTTAGCGGCGACATCTACATTCAAGTCTCCACTCAAACGGGAACAAGGCTAAATCAAACCGAATTCCAGCCTCTTGATCTTGAAAAAATGGGTCATTTGGGTGCTAATATAACTTGGTGACCAATCGAGAAATACAAATGATGATCAAGGGCTCATTTTAATCAAAAAAGGATTCATTCAAAACCCTGGAATGGTTTTAGGTTTTAGCCAAAGGAGTCAAAATAAATAACAAATGTGCCAAAGGGACAGAATGTCCCCCCATTCCCCTTTTTGGCCAATTGTCCTGTCGGGACTGCGTCAAATCAAGCACAAACAGCACTCGGGAGTCGGGATGTGCGCCAGCCTGTGGCGCTAAGTTGTCCCTGGAGAACGTGTTTTTGCGCCGATTTTATTGGCCAGCCCATTTTTGCTCCGACGGATGAATGAATATATTCCCCTTGGGGGCCCACCTAACCCCCCACTTTCGCCCAAGTCAAGTTTTTGCGCCGCCAATGCACATTTATCGACCGCAGGGGGAGCAGAAGCTGTGAAAGAAAGAGTGGAATTGCACACCAATGAGCGGTGGGGAGCGGCCCAGGAAGGGAAAGGCACACACACAGGAATAACGAATAATCATTTGCCCGCTTTTTGGGATTTTGCCGCGGCACACAAAACGCAAAGGAAATGATAATTGCCCTCAGCCCCACGCAAAAAGCGCAGCACCCAACCAACCAGACACTCGTTTTGTGTTATTTTGTTGGAAGGAATGGACAATGAATGAATGGCCCCGCAAAAAATAAACTTTCAAATTGTGCGTAAGAACACAACATTGTGGCCAAAGGAGAGAACAAATTAGATTTCAAAAATAATTATGTATAGTTTAAATTAATGCGAATGGGTTTATTCCGCTCAAAAACGGCTGGAAATGCCACAGATTAGATCCGAGTCATTGGCCATCGTTTGCCCAAGCCAGACCCAAAAACTTCTTTTCGACTCCGTTCGTCCAGTTGAAATCAACGGAACCATTCACCAGATCCAAGTCACAGTCATCGTTTGCCCAAGCCCAGATAGCCCTGGCAGCACATTTTGCAGCAGTTGGTGCACCCAATCAGCACACTTTTCTGCACTTTGCAGTCGCTAGCGCAATAGGTGGCCGCACTACTCGAGTCCGAACACGGGTCCACATTGGAGCAAGTGGTGCACGAGTAGGCGGCCGATCTGAAGGAAACGCGCAAACGAACGTTAGAAATCGGAATAAAAAGAAGGTTATCTTCCGTTATGTGCCTGATCACATTAAAAGGGGGCACCTGTTGTGGATTGGACATGTCACAACTCCAAATGACAGACAGATTGGACTGGTTTTGGTCTTGCATGGATATGGATATGGCTGAACGCCTTGAACTCGTGGCCATTCAATGGGAGCAGTTCAAGACGAAATTTTGTGCAGAACCAATGCCCAGATTCCTCAGATCGAATTCAGCGACCAAAACATCCCAAAAACACAAAGAATGAATACCCGTGTTCAATGGCAACGCTGAACAGCAGAGACAGGGCGCAGAGCAGGCCGAAGGGAATGTTGGAGCGACGGGAAGCCAACATTTTTAGTTAATATTTGTATGTTAAGAATGGAATTTTGGGCGAAACAAATGATACTGTGTCTGCGCCACTCTTCGGCTTTTAAAGGCCAGATTTTGTGGTAATTCTGCCCCAAAAATGTTTGCACATTCCTCCCAGTTATGGAATTTCGAACGGTTTTCCCAAGTTCAGCAGCACATTTTCCGAATTCTATTTGCATTTCTAATCAAATCGGACAGAACCAGAGACGCATTCAGATGATCTCGTTCACAATTATATATAAAAATATTGACTCAGCTGAGCCATGGAAAATTGAAATAGAATTTCGTAAAACTTTGGCAAAGGCTGCCTCCTTCAACGTGATCGATTTTGTTAGAGCCGTGGATTGGCTGGATCGGCTATTTTGAATAGGTATTTTGCGTTAAATCGGTCGGTTCAGTGCTTCAGTGTGGCATATCGGATTCAATTGTTTAGTTCCGGTTCTAATCAAAATTGACACCGAAACAAACGCTCATTTTGTATATGATTAATTGGTTGCAATGCCATCCATATAGGTGTAAGCTATGTGTTGTTTGTGGTGGGCTTATTGCCTATTGTTGTGTGTGTGTGCCCTTCTCTCCCGGCGTTATTTCATTTTTACATATTCCCCCTTCGTCCCGGCACTGCTAATTGTTTTGCGCCCAGAACAGCGGCCCCTTTCGAGGGCTGAGGCCATTTTCGGATTGGGGACGGATTGACATCAAAGTGCGCGGCGAAAACAACGCGAAATTGTTTCTGTCCTGGCGCCGCCGCCGCATCCCCCGCATTTGTTGCGGCGGCGGCCAAATACGCGTGGGAAAACATTTGCGTTTCCCTGCCCTGCTGCGGGGGGCCCTCTGTTCCGTAATGGAACACCAGAACCAGAACACCACAGGACCACAGGACCACACCCACCAGAGCACATGAACAGCACTTCACTTGGCGCCAATTCACTGTTCTTTTTGGGGCCCAAATTTTGGACCAAATCTCTTTTTACGCGAATCAATAACTACCGATATGTGAAAAATTCATTGTCCACTTTTTAATCGCGCATTCATCCGCACTCTCTGCAACTTTTAGCTGTCCAAAAATGCAAACTGCTGGATTTTTTAAAGTTGTGCGTTGGCAAAAAATCGGCTGCCCCAAAACAGAAATAGGAATTTATTCGTTCATATTCTCCATTCTCTGACTGCTTTGATGGCACAAATATTGCCTTTAAACTTAGAAATAATTAGGTAATAAGCACACTTGTTTCCCCTTGGTATACATCAGTTTTTGACTTTCCATTGGCGTCCATTGACCGAACGGCCATTTCCTTTGGCCGGGCTATTTGCGGCCCTCTCTCTCTGTCTGTTCGCTGTTTTTTGGTGTCCTATCCCATCCAATCTGCGGTGCCACCGCGCGCTACTTCCCGTTCCCCAAATTGCATTTTGCGTTGTTTCCTTATTCTTGCGCGGTCCAAACCCAAGTGTCTCTCTCGGCCAGACCGTCGTCCGTCGGTCGTGTACCTCGCACCTTGGCCGGGCAAAGGCCTTTGGCCGGATGTTTGTGCACAAAAACGGGCGATTTTCTGCCCTTTTAGCCATAATGTGGCCAAAACTGGACCAATGAATTTGGCACTTATTTTACTTTTTATTGCTCAAACAACTGCTATCCAAAAGGCGCCTATTCAATTGAACGGATGACACGGAATTTGACTTTATGAGTATTTGACTTAATTTTAAAATTCGGTTCTTGCGTAATTCTTTTAATATTTCCTAAATTATGGCCTTTTGGTCACATTCGCAGATTTAAAAATTCTCCGAGTCTCTGCCCTTTTGACCGCAATATGACTATAAAAAGGGGACAAACCAACAGTTCCAAGCCCTTTTTAGCCAATCCGTGGCTCTTCAGATCTCGCTTTTTAAATTGCAAATTCAATTCAAACATTCAATCGATCAAAAAACTACAAAGGCACTCATATGGTATAATAGGAACTTAAGGCAATATAGCAATTAATTCAATTGTTTGAATGCCCAATTGCGCAAATAAAATCCCCGAAATTAGCCCAAATGCCAGGTTTGAGCACAACAACAAACAAACAATCGGACATTTTCATAAATAAGTACCTACCTTTCCATCGTGACGTCGCCGCCGGGTGCTCCAGGGAATCGGCATTTAACAAAAAGCACGAAATGCGTCCAAAATGCCATTCCAGTGGACCAAATGAGAATTCAAAATGCATTACATCACGCAATTTGGATTGGCTAATTTAATTTTTACTTTGCACTTTTTCAGCGAATATTTGGCAAAAATTGGGGACAACGGGAAGCGAACGAAGAACGAACGAATGCCTTTGTTTTATGGGGCCATCTTCTTATATTCATGTGACGCACACTTCTGGAAGTCGCCTATTTTTAGTTCAATTAGTGCCGTTATTTGGACCAGGACCAGGAACAGAGCCATTTATGTACCAGTAGGCATATGCACATTCCAACACTTGGTCCTCAGACCCCCATAGATTCGTCAAAAGCCTTCAATCAGATGCCAGCCAAAAGACTCTCTTAGGTAGGGACTGTTCAGCTCCTGAAACAATCGGCCAACAGGCTAAAGGCAATTGGCGGATGTTTGAAAAATCGATGTGTTTATGCCTTTGGCCATAACTTGGCCAGAACTGGTGGATGACGCGTGTTTTTGGGTGTGCAAACCTCGCACCTGGAACAGTCCCCGGTTCGGCGGTGGTGTCCGATTTCGTCCAATGTTGCACAAATAATTGGCCCTATAGTCCCCCAATTTGGCGTCAAAGTTTGTGGCCCGGCCGGCACCCAATGTGTAGTGACTAGAGTCCGTGCTTCTGCTGCTGCAAGAGGAGATGCCCTCCAGTACTCTGGTGGTCCTCTGGTGCTGTTGCCCCGTTCAATAGGTATATTCTATATTCTCCTGTCCCCATTCTATTTTAACAATTGCTCCCGTGAACCCAAAAAAGAAATTGATTCCCAGTCAAATTCAGCAGACACACCTAAATGTGTGCAACATTTTTGGGTGCACAAAAAGTAATTTTCCCCAAAATTCCGAAATTCTGATTTGCACGCAACTTTATTCATTTGACTGCGTCAAAAATTTGTATTTTCCCATTTGTGAACCGCCGCTTCAATGTGCCGGCTTTCGCTTAAAAACTGCGCCATTCCCTCCCCCTTTGTGCGCGTATCCATTTCAAAATGTTGTTCCCAGCGCCAAATTTCTTGGAACCAGTTCAAAAGGGCCAGGCGCCAATTTAGTGGCCGACACGGCCACTAAAAGAGACCACAGCGGACAACGAACGCACACTGTTCTGTTTCGATTTGTTTCTCTCTTTGCGAGAGCCCAAAAGACGCGTCAAATGGGAGACGCACTGCCCCAGTCCCAGGGCTCCATTTTCAACGTCAATTCTAATCGAGTATTCACAATATGTAAATCCATGAACTGTTTTCGAAAAAGAATCTCTGTTTATTAAATATTAACACCTATTCGTCAAAATATACCTATGTTAGTTGGCATCAGAATGCCAATACCAAACAAATATTAATATAAATAGGTAATAGGTTGGACCACAGAGACGAGAGAGAGCCAAAACAATACAATAAAAGGACGACAAATTGGCACCAAATTTTGTAGCGGCTTCACTATAGAACGAATAAGATAGAGTGATTGACAAACAAAAGGTGCCATGGGGAACCAATTTTTGGAGTTCAATTTCTGAACCCAAATACGTCAAAAGGGACGCGAAAACATTGCGCAAAAGCAGAAAAAGGAGAAATGGGGAAAACATTTCGGTGACCAAGTTTGGACTTGTTTTCCGCTTTCGCCCAGACTCCGCTTTCGCCCCACTTCCGGTCTAATCTGCTCCAATTCCCTTTCGGCGCAGTCATAACAACACTCACTCACTCTCTATTTTGTGGCTCTGTGTCCGCGTGAAAAAGTGCAAAACCACAGTCTACAATTTGCGTTTGCTCCGTCCCTTCTCTCTCTGTCTTTTGTTGACCCCTTGACGAATAACTATTATTATTTTTTATTTATTAGTCCCCATTCGCAATTTCACCTCTGATGGCTCACAATCCAACAGAGAAAATCTAATATCTGTAATTTAACGCCCAAACAAAATGAATGCCCCAATCTTTGTGATTTCTGATTATTATTTTGCTATTTGTAGTGCACACAGAAAGCAAAAAATGGGAACCGCAAATTTGCTCTGCACCGCCAAATGTCAAATGGCGCAAAAATGACAACATTGGATGGGAATGGGAAATTCCAATTGGATGGCGTGTCTCGGGTCAAACATTTTTGGTTTCACAGAAAATTGGATTCCCACCATTTTTCGTGCGCTTTTGCGCATGCCATGACCCCCGAGCGTCTCGTCTCGTGCGTCTAGCCGTCACAACAGGAATTAATTACTGCTTCTTGGGTACATTTGGCGAACCAATTCAATTTTAGAGAATTTTGCAAATATTTTATTCCACAAAAGACCCACGGGTATTATTCATTATTGTGTCATCCGCCAGCAGACTTCGCCTCATCCCTTGTTCCCACATTCTCCCATTCATTCTGAGGTTCGAGTGTGTGTGCTTGATCTCTTTCTTTTCTCCCCTCCACAGCCACAACCTCATCTTTTTTTGCTTTTCCCCAGCAGACCCATCTCTTCTAACATTGCCTCATCTCTTTCTCACCTCTCCTCCTCCCAACCCAAATTTTTTAACTCGCTTCAACCTTCCCATTTTTCTTCTGACTTCGCCTCATCTTCCTTACTCCACCCTCCTCATTTCGTTTTCTTCTTCTGAACCTCAACTCTTCTCAGCCCTATGAAAATCTGTTCCTCTTTTCTGACCGGTGCCTCATCCATTCCCCCATTGCCTCTCAAGTCTCAACCGCCCCAACTTTTCATAGCCTTACCAAGTCATCTCATCACCATCATCGGCCATTCATTACACAATACACACACATTTTTAAATATTTTCCTCCAAAAACCCAATAAACGCCGGTTTTTTCAAACATTTGGCAATAACTTTTAAGTTTTAACTTGGCCAATTTCCGGACTAGACGCCAGAGTAAAAGCCCAGCAAGCAGTGTCGGAACTCCGTCTTTAATCCCCCAACTTTGTCAAAAGTGCACCGGAAGCATGTGACGTGTGCATTCAAAATCCAAATCATTTCCATTGTTTTTGTCTGAACGCGCCAGCGCCACGTAATAGTTGTGGGCCCCCGTGATTATGTGTGACGGCGGCGGCCCTGGGGAGTTCAGTTTGGCGACCGGTAATTGCCATTTTGAAATTGAGCAGCAGCACACGGCACGACCAACCGACAGCCAACGTGTGTGAATTCTTTTTCCAAATTGGCGCTGAAGAGCAGCAGCCGCATAACCCACGCACTTTCGGAAAATTGCAAGACTCAACAATTTCTCAACCGGCTGCAGTCGGTTGGCAAAAACGGAAGGAGCATTCTCTTCTCCGGAAGGAAAAGTATTGTTCAAACATTTGCAGTGCGAGGACTTTGATCGATTTCTGACGAGTCTCTTGCTCCAATTGAAAATTTCCAATACTATTTTGGACTTCTAAAAAACCATTTCCAACTTTCCAAGCCCAAAAGTTTAATTACATTTTGCATACCAAAAATCATAGGTATACATCCAAAATATCACTAAGAGTGTGAAAATAGCCGAAAACCAAGAGAAATAAGATACTATTCCATTTTGTCGGGGAAAGCTCTTCCAACAAAAGGGCACTGAACAGCTCAAAAGCTCAACACTTCAATTCGCTATTAAATAGCAATTTCCTTTCAGAATTTGGGATTCATTCCATTTCCCAAATATCTTCACAAGGGGCCCTCTGTTCGGAAGTGCAACCCCGGCCCCCACATATGCGAGCGAGTCCATTGTTCGAGTGCGCGATTGCATCAGCGCACACAATCCAACATTCAAAAATATCCTCCAGAGCTTGTGCGCACGGCAAAAACACATTTTTGGGGCCCGAACCGCGCGAAATGTCGCGTTTCTGGCGCAAATTGGAGAATACAAATGATTTTTCGGGTTGCGTGTGCTGACATTTTGGTCTCCCGCGCACATTCTCACGCCTTTCGGCTGTTCGCGTGAGCGCCAAAAGGCGACCGACCGCCTGCCGGTGGCGGCTCCACCCGAACCCACGCACTTCTTCTTCTTCCTGCCCACCGCCCCAAAAGCCAGAAACAGAGGCCGCCGCGAAACGGCTGTTGCACCGCCGCTGTGGTCGGTGGCGTTCCCCCACCCGATTGGTGGCGATGTGTCAACGTGTGCCCACTGCAGAAAAAGCACCGCAGCCGTGGTCTCCAGTCCCCCACAAATGCACCCGCTACAATTCGTCGGCGGAATTTATGCGCACCTCAGTGCCATTTCTGGGTGTCCCCACCCGAAAGGAAATATTCAAGTTCTGAGTTTCCAGTGGATGGATGGGCCCAGTGATTGAGATAGGGCCGAGTTAGCCAGCCAAAACCGAGTTTCATCTTTCAATGTTCGCTTTGGTTCAATCATATTTAAATAACACATCATTTTAGCGTAAAAACTAACATTTATTTAAAATGTGTTGTTTTATGGCAAATTTCCTTTTGAAATCAGCCCACCAATTTTGTGCAGAATTCAGATCTTTTGATTGTGATTTACATTCAATCCAAACACTTGCGACTTCTGCTTTTCGCCAATGATCCGCTTTTACTCAGAGCCACTGGAGCGGTGCGAAATTAAATATAAAATAAAATCCCATTCGCACGCCCGCATTATTCCATTTCGGCGCTTGCATATATATGCATAGGTATCTCTATCTGTTTGTTTGGTTTTTGCGCTTTCTTCCACCAATTCGTCATTTGGTGATTGGCGACCAAAAATCTGGAATTTCCCACAACAGGGAGAGAGAGAAGAAATGCCCCGCATTTGCACTCTCCGCCAGAGCAAGGCCCAAATTTGAGTGCTTAGTTACAATAAATATCCTACTAAATGGTAATACTTGTATTCCAATTTTAAATTGGATATTTAATCCATTAGTTGTTTAGATCTCGTTGACCCCCAATTATTCCCATCCATGGCTCAGAGCAACACTGTTGTTGTTGTCCCCTGCCTCTTGCGGCTGTCGCTCCCCCCACTTCTGTTGCTGCTGTTCACTCGCGCCAACGCAGAAATTGTGCCAATCAGCGGGTATTCTGGTGGCGGACTCAGACTGCTGGACGGGGGCACTGCGGCCGAACATCTGGAGGCGCAAATGGACCACATTCTGGAGCAAATTCTCAGCGAACAGGAACAGCAACTCGACCGGCAACAGCAGCGACAGAACCCCATTGGCATTGTGCAGCAATCGGAGAGGCAACCGAATGACGAAGCAGAACAACGTAAAAACTAAAAATATGTACCGAAAAAAGAAACGCTAATCAAGCTTAAAAAAGAAGCGCTAATCAAGCTTACTTCACATCTCGGTTCCAATTTTTGTCCAAAATGGCAAGTTAAAATTGATTATTTGTATTAAATTGATGGAATTTGCCATTTCATGTGAATCTATTAGAAATCCAGAATCCACGTCTTACATTCCATGGAAACTGCCATTTCGTAGAAGTTACATTTTGCGGAAAATTGCCAATTTTCGGGTTCGCAATTTGAACAACATTATTTCCCGGATTCAGTGCTGGATGCCGCCGCCAAAGGCAAAGGGGATGCAGCAGCCCCCAGTTTGGCGCCCAAGCAGAAGAAGTCGGTTCGGAGATGCGGCAGCATGCTGCTCAAGCACATCCAAACGGTGTGCAACGGCTGTCTGCGCTCAGCCGCCGGTCAATGAACGATGGCACATTCCCATTAAATGTGGTTTTCGTGCAGATGCCGGACCAGTGATGATGGCCAAGCGGAACGGAGAGACCCCGGTGGACTTGCGGAATAGAATCATCAAAAGACGTGGGTCCCATGATTCCTCAACATTTCAGACATTTAAATGGTTTTCCTTTTTTAGAAGGCCTCTCCAAAATAACCGACATCTGCTGCACACAGTGAGTCCCATTCCAAAACAGAGGCATTTGCCAAACCAATTCCATCTCAGGAGGTCCTGCAGCGATGACGAAGTGAAGCCCTTTTGCTGTTGAGAGTTGCCGGTCCCACCACAGATCTCATTCCAAAGCGTCTTTTCCACAATAATTAATTCCCATGCATTTCTCCTCCATCCACTTTAGCTCTATTAATATTTGAATCGGTAAATTTTTATGTCTGACTCCTCTTCTGCCGATCGGAATCCTCTTCAGTCGCGTGCCAAATCATCAAAGGTCAAACAAACAATCAAAAAAGATCAGATCCCAGATTTGGCCCTTTTAGGAGGGCTTTAAATTATTTTGACCAGTTCTGACCATTTTAGCAATTTTTGGGGGACAAGTAATATTTCGCAATTGGCCAGTCACTTATTTTATCGGATCTCAAATTCCATCTGCCGGTGTTGCCCTCGGACCCTGCTGCGCGCTTCTCCAGCCGGCCAATCGGGCGAAAGTCAAACAAAGCGATAAAGATGGGAAAGGAATGTGGGGAGAAAGGGCGGCGGCTGTGCGGCGACTGCTTGATCCCCACTTTGTGTATTATTCTTCCCCTGAAATTAAAGGCAAACAGACGGCCGAGGGCCGCACTGCAGCAGACTGGAGAGGGGAGAGGGGAGAGTGGTCAGTTGGGTGGGTGACCATGGAAATTGGAAAGTGGATTGGACGATTGGAGACGATTGTGGTCTGTGGTGAATGAATGGACCCAGAGGTGGGTGGGGTGGCTCTTCAGGGAATTGGGCCGCCGATAGGGGCACCGGGCAGTGTGCTGCGGGGACCCGAATCCTCTCTCTCTCTCTCCCGTCATTCCATGTGACCCATTGCTCTGGACTGTACTGTGGGGCCTTTGTTTGAAGGGTCACCGGAACCCAGAGGCACTAAGAACTGAGAGCTGAGGAGTGAGGAGTAGAGCTAGAGCCCACCCATTTGGTTCACTTTTCACACGTGCATTTCTGACAAAAGAATATAAAGTGTAAAGTTTCGGTTTTTTGCTCTTTTTCAATTCATACTTAAAAACAAAATATTGTAGAAACCTCAATCATTTATTCCAAAAACAACTGAGTCCCCAAGTGACTCGAATTAATTCTCTGAACAATCACATTTTCAGCCTTTGACACAATAATCCCATCGCCAAATGGGACAGGGCACACAGGGCTTAAGGCATCAGAGGGAACAGAACATATATTTTAGGATTAGGTCCAATACACAAAAGGAATTTTTGAAAATTTGTTTTTGGCCCCGAAATGAGGTCCTTTAGTATTTATTTTTCGCCCGCTGCCCAGTGTTTTGAGGACCTCCGGTTGTCTCTATTTTCGGCCAATTCGGGAAGCGCCGGTTGAGGAACCGGATGGCGCGCTAGGCCGATTGGGGAGGGAATGGCCAGCAGACGGGGGACAGACAGGAACAGGGACAGGGACAGGGGTGAGGAGTTGTCAAATTAATTGGGCGAAAGCGCACTCTCGAGTGGGGCCCTCCACTCGGGAAAAGCGCAATTGGCCCCATCTCCGTTTTCATTTGAACTGAACAATGGGCCCCCGCCCAGGCATTTGGGTTCTTCGCAACATGCCATTCCCACTGGACATTGACATTGGGTACCTGCGAGTTGGGACAACCAACATTATGTCAAGCAAAATTAGAATAAAAAATAAATATTTAAATTGTCTTAAATTTATAGCTAAGGACTAAGGACTATACCCAAAATTGGCGCCCATTTCGATTGTTTTCTTTTTTGCGCTTCCCTAAAAATGGCTGTCCGCTCCCTATCGCTGCTGTGGCGGGTGTTATCAAGTTATCATTTGCCAATACGTTTTGCTCACATTCCCCGTTTTACGAAAACAAAAACATTCGGGGAACAAGTCCATCCATTCATTTTGCGCCACAATTTATCTTTGCGTCCATCTTTCGAACTCCGCAGTTGGCAACAACCAAAAGAACCAGCGGCAGAGAGGAAGAGACAGGCCAAAGGGGAAGAACACAGGGAATCATCTCCATCTCTTCCCCGACACATTTCCCCTTTCTGAATCACAACAAAGAGGCCCAATGTAAATGAAGCTGAGAAAGGGAAGGGGAAGGGAGGGCCATCCATCGATTGCACTCCATCTGCAGTTCAAAATTCAAATATTATAGAAACATTTCCCCTACAATTTTCGGACAAACTCTCGCCCGTTACTTTTTTGCGTCCTACTAGGAACGTTTATTCTTTATTCTTCTGTGTGTTCAAAAGTAGATCCATACGAGATATGACCTCATTTTGTTTGCAGACTCTCCCACAATGAACACGCTCAGACTGCTGAAAATACAACGGCTTTTAAAGCGAACATTCGGCGCCCGCAAGAGGAGAAAGCGGACCCCAGTCGAAAGAGGTGATTTAGTGAAAAAATCAGATCAATTCAAGTATCTATATCTGGGATCAAGAACTTTTTATCTAATGGTTGATCCGTTCAATCTGAACTCGAAAAGATTTTCAACAGTTTCTGATCCTGGATTTGGATAATGGATGTGAATTGATTTGTTCTTCTGGCATTTGTCCTTTCCATTTTGGCAGATTGCGACGCAATTCCGAGCAGTATTCTTCGTCAGCACCCGCTGTTCCGCCCCTTCTCGCGCCACTTCACTCACATGATGGTGGCTCTTCTGCTCTGTCTTTGCCTGCTGGTCACTTCGACCGCCGCCGATGGCAAAGCCGAACCCAAACATTTGGTCATCGGTGGGCAACAGCCACCAGTCGCGGCGGCGGTCCAGCGCAGGAATGTGAGCGCCCAAGAGCAAACGTTGCGGGCAAAACGGCAATGCTGCTTTCCCACAATGATGTCGTGCTGTCCGCTGGTGAGTGAAATTGGCACAAAAAATATGCAAATTTTGAAATGGATATTTGAAATGTAATTGTGCAATACAAAGGGTGACAAAACTGCTATTTCTGCCTCAAAATCAGGGCAATTGATCTATGTTTTGGAAAATGGCTGAGCAAAATTAAGCTATCTGTGAAATTTGATCGTAGCAATCAATCCCAGTCATCGGGCAATTGATATCACAGTTTAATAGAACCGATCAAGCTCTGTTTGAATGTTCGGGCCACAGCGAAATTGCCAAAAACAAATAGGACAAGACCACCACACAGCACACGCCGAACAACAAACACTCTTTCTTTGTCCACAGTTGCCCCCACCTCCGCCAATTCCGCCACCCCAATTTGCGCCTCCGCCGCCGTTGCCCATGTTCCTGCCGCCTCCGCCGCCCTGTCAGTGCATTACGCTGCAAATCCAGGTCAGAAGGGGATTAACTAAATATTTTATTTGCAACCCATTCCAAGTGTTTCTATGGCAATTCCAATTTTCAGATCCAACAGTGCGATTGCGGCGGTCTATGCGGCTGTGCGCCCCCAATTGCGATTGTTCCGCCTCCGCCAGTGGCTCCTCCGCCGCTGGCTCCCCCAATTGGCCCCCCTCTTCTGCCTCCACCGCCAGCCGTTGCTCCGCTGGTGTGCCAATGTCCCGTCTGGCAAGAGCAACTGGCCCACTGCGGATGCGCCGCTCCAATCACCTACCAAGCAAGCCAATTCAAATTGCAATTCACCGAGATGAGGGAGCAGAACGCCACGGCATAAACCATAAACACATACGCTCAGCAGGAGTCCTCGACTTGTAAAATCGGATTTTTAACTTGGCCGATCATTGGTCGATTTGGTCAATAGGATTGCAAATGAATGCACATATTTTTGGCCATTTTTATGAAATTAATCACTTTGAACAGAACAGATTAGGTTATTGATTCTAATGCATTCTATGGTTTCTTCCCCACTTCAAGAAACGAGCAAACAAACATCTTTTTTAAGGTGACCTGTGGCCAGGTGTGTCCGCCACCGATGGTGCCTCCAGGGCCGCTGCCCCCGCCTCTGCCTCCGCTGCCACCCCCTCCCCCGCCGCCTCTGCCAACCGTGAATTTCACTTAATAGAACATCTCCCCATCTAGGCCAAAACTGTCCGAAGAGCACAATTATATTGCAAAGTAGTGGATGACGGTCAATGGGATTAGACAATTTTGGGCGGACCCAAATCAAACTGATCAAACCCTTGGCCAGTCTCTTTTGATAGCGGAATATTGTGTTGCCTCAGCTTCTGCCGCCACCTCCGCCTCCGCCGCTCCCCCCGCCCCTTCCGCCTCCGACCATTCTTCCGCCGCCTCCGCTTCCACCGCCCCCTCCTCCGCCTCCATATTTGCCTCCGCTTCCTCCTCCGCCGGGCCCAATTGGACCGCCGCCCTGTGTTCCGGTCGGCCAAAATGGACGAATGAACCAACCAATTCATTCTTCGTTCGACAGTTCTGTCAGCCGGCGTGCACCATCCAATGCATCTTCCCGCCGCCCGCATTGCCCCCGGCACTGCCGGTGCGCATTCATCAATTGGGGCCCACTGCTGCTGTTCTGGCATTTCAGCCCCCGGCACTGGCGCCACCGTGTGCGCCTGCCTGCATGCCCATGTGCTCGCCCCAGTGCATTGGACCGCCTCCGGTCGCCGCCTTCTCGCCGCCCATGTTCGTTGTCCCTCCGGCACCCCTTCCGCCCCCGCCACCGCCGCCCCCAATTGTGAGCAATTCCAACACCTTTTTCAATTTTTAATGGGCTATTTGCAATCTGTTTTCTTCCAATTCAATTTGCACTCTTTCCTCTCGCTCAGGCGTACATGCCTCCGCAAATGCAGTCAATGGTCAACTTTTGATAAAAGAGACTCGAGAAAATATTGGGGACGCTATTTGACAGTTGCATCTGTTCCAGGCCTTCATGCCTCCTCCTCCGCCGCCACCGCCCATGCCAATGTTGGAGTGCATGCCGTCATGCCAGGCAAGCAATTCTGGGACGTCTGATCATTGGATGCGACTGATCTGATCCACAAAGTTTGGTCGATCCGATTGATCAGATGAATAGATTAGCTGTATCGATTGATCTGATCGACTGGATATTATAATATAAGGGACTTGATCGATTGGATAAACAGTCGACCCTTATTTGGTTGTTTTCAGCCCATGTGCATGCCCCAGTGTGTGCAGCAACAGTTCGCTCTTCCACCGCCCCCACCGCCAGTGCTCCCAATGGCGCCGCCCCTCTGCGACCCCTGCCCACAGGCAAGCACAGCCAAGCGGGGGCATCTCCAGGCCCAAAGGTCCACTGTCCCAATTCCCAGACGGTCGTTCTGCCGCCGCCACTGCCCCCGCCGATGAGTCCGCCGCTGGTGCCGCTGCCCCCTCCGCCCCCGCCATGTGCGGCGCCGCCATGTGTGCAACAGGTGAGTGCCCAAAATCCACTCAAACAAACGCCCACATTTGCCATTTCCGTTCGTCGTCACTCTGCCGGTTCTGCCGCCGCCTCCGCCCTTTCCATTCCCTCCGCAGGCGCCACCGCTGGTCAGAACAGGGCCTCCTGTTTGGATGTGTTTTGCACACAAATTGCAGCCCATTCCGCCACCGCCGCCACCTGCATTCCCGTTCTGTCCTCCGTCGTGTCAACCGGTGAGCTATTCGACCAAATGGTCAGGTCAAGAGGGTGATCAGAGGAATAACAGTGTAGATTGAGAAACAAATGTATTATCTGGTGAGTTTGGGTGATTGGATCAGATCAACAGTTTGGCTGATCTGAGCACCCATCACTAGAAGAACTCAATGGGATCAGCTCAGGCAGCAGATCGCCTTTTGATCCGATCTTCTGCTGTCCAAATTAATATTTCCTGTCAAGTCTAATCTTATGTTTTTGTTCCATTCACAGTTGGTGATGCCGCCAATGCCCTTCCCTCCGCCTCCTCCGCCGCCTCCAGTCTTTGCGGCACCGCCTTCGCCCGCATTCTGCATGCAGGTCAGCTGGTTCAGAACTGGTGGAACTGATCGATTCACTTCAACTGTTGTGCACCTCCAGAACTGCATGTCTGACGTGCCACCGATGATTTTGCAACCGCTGCCCCCACCTCCGCCGCCCACACCACAAATGGTGACTCCCACGGAATGTGTTTAACTAACTTTGTTGCCCCCACAGGTGGTGCCAATCCCTGCACCGCCCATTCCGCCGCCGTTGCCGCCTCCACCGCCCATCGTGTTGGCGCAGCCGCCGCCCGTCATTGCGCCACCGTTTTGTGGACCAACATGCACGGTAAAAGGGGAGGGAGGGGACTCAAGAGTACTCACTCTCTCACAACTCATCTCAACTGGGTTTTCGATGAAGGCCCATTCTGTCTACTCTGGACTGCTGCGTTTAGCCATTCCCAGTTCCAACCATATTGATCTGATTTGCACGATATTCCCCATTTTTTGAAGCCTCCCATCACGTTCTGCATCAATTTGCCGTTGCCGCCCGGTCAGTGCTATTGTTTCCAGAGCCTTTGACTCCCCATTTGGTTGTCCCCACAGCCATTGCAGCGCCCCCGATTCCGCCGCCGCCGCCCCTCTACTACCAACCGCCTCCCCCTCCACCACCGCCCATTCGTATGAACGCCCAAAATAGTTTCACTTTGCGCAACTTTTCATCAGCGTTTGGCGGCGGATGCGTGTGCCCTCCCGGCTATGTGCCGTGCGCACACATGTGCTGTCTGCGCAGGCGCAACAGGGACTCGAAGGCGGCGGAAGTGGCGCACAAGGAGGAGAGGGCGCCAACTTCAGCAGGGGCCAACGGGACGGCGGAAGTGCCCACCATTGAGATCACGCGCAAACAGAAACAGCAGCACAGGGCCAAGAAGAACGACGCGAATGCTGCCGCCGGGCACCACTCCAAACTGCCCAAAATGGAACTGTTCTACCTGGTCGACGGAGCTTGAAGCAATCCTTTTGCCTTTAGAAGCAAACTTTTGCATATATGTCCCAACAATTTCCCCCAATCTCATGGTGCCCTCATTCGAACAATAACTTTGTAATTTAAACTAGAAAATCTTGAAAAGCCTTAGCGCTGTGTCATAACTCGGCTGGCTCAAACTGCTTAGCGCCGAGAAAATTTTACAGATTCGTGCCCAACTCGGCGAGAGGAATCGAATGGTATGTGGCTCGATTGCCAGATTTTAGGTGCGCAAACTGTAGAAATGCCATAAATTTAGTTAAGCAATCAATGTCCATATTGCGCAAAAAGGATATTTCGAATTCGATTTTTTTGAAGCACATGAAGAAACAGCATCCGAAAGAGCTAAACAGGGTACAAAAAGCGTTAAAGTATTTTCTCGAAAAGGGTAATTTTTTCCTATTTATTTGAAAAGTACGAGTATGGTCTACCAGAAATCAATCCAAGTGCCATTTTGGAGCCGCCCAAAAGAGTGCCCCTCCAATGGCCTGTTCAGCTCCCTGGTGGCCTAGCAATTGGCCGAGTTATGGCCAAATGCTTGAACAAATCGGGCATTTCCCCCTTCTTTGGCCCAAAACCAGGCCAAAACTCAAACAATCAATTCCCATTCCCAAATGGCCATTTTGTAGGCCATTCAGTGCTCTACCCATCACTTTTTGCACCACTCTTCATGATCAAGAAGTCACAACACTCACTGGTCATGTCGTCATGTCAATGGTTTCGTCCGTCATCGCTGTACAGGGAAAAATCAATATTTCAGAGGCATTAATTCACACAGAGTGTGTGCTGTTGCAGTGCAGAGTGCACACTGTGCGACACGAACACTCCCCAACCCCAACTCGTTACTTCTAGTTAGAACTTGCTGGCATATTGCGCCGGACTTAGGCAAGCTTAAGCTTAGCCCATGTCTAAGCCCAACGTGTAGCCAAGTACTTAGCCTATGACCGTGGTGACTGACTCCTGATTAATCTGACCTTTGATTAATGTATTAATCTTGAATTAAATTGATGTACCTAGGTATTGTCTGCCTTGCAATTGTATTTTTTCTCCTCAAAATATCCTCAAATGTCGGGTAAACCGCCCCAACAGTACGGAAATGAATTTTTTAGTTTTGGATTGTTGTGGTTTCTGAACGAATACACACACCTCTTGTTACTTCTAGTTTCAAAAACTGCGTTTTAATCATTCAAAAATGTCCTGATTCCCAAAGAACAATCGCGGGAACAAGTGGTTGCTTTGTGCGCTCGCATTTTGGTGCTGTGATTCACATCAGCATCATTGGGGGAGAAGTGGTTGCGGATCAATATTGCGGAGAGGCATTCATTCATTCACAGAGTGTGTGCAATGCCCACTATGCACAGCACTTTTGCCCGGGAAAAATACAATAATCTGCCCAAGACTCAAGATTTTTTTATACATGTATGTAAGTAAAGCATTTTAAACTCTGCACTCCAACAAACTCAATTTCGGCCCCTTTCTAATAGGGCCAAAACTTCAAAAATGGAAATCTTTTTTTCCATTCCATCTTTCAGTTTTATTCGAGTTTTTTTCAACTTGGTCAGATTTATTCCATTCCAAACGCCTTTAAAGTTTAAATTCTCCACCGCTGGCCCAATTCAATGCGCTATCGCCAAAGTCCTTCCGCGCCATTGGTAAAAATTGCACTTTTTCGCATAAATCCGGAACAGATCTGTTGCACCAAGGCATCAATGTGGAACATTTCAGGCGTTTCTTCTTCTGCTGCTGCTGTTCATTGTGCGTTGCGCCGATTCTGGCGGGGGGAAACACCACGCGGAGGACTGCTACAAAGAGTGCGGCTACTCTCGTCCGGACCAAGTGGAACAGCCCAGCTACCGGGTATTTTTTGGTCGCAAACCTGTTTGAAAACTTTTTGTTTAATTTAAAAATAATTCAATTTATATCCAAACAATCAATTTCCTTTTAAATTGGGATTATTATTTATTATTATTGTATTATTAAGTGCTACGTCATTATAAAAAGGGCCACTTGGGGCGTTACTTAAATGGGGCCACGTGGGGCCGTGTAGCCAAGTGGGCTTTTTAGCTTAAGCCAAAGCAAGCTTAGCTTAGGCTTAAGCTTAGACTATGTCTAAGCCCAAAGTGTAGCCAAGTGGGCTTTTGTAGCTTAAACCTAGTCTTACTTAAGCTAAGCTTTGACTCAGCACGCTATTATTATTCTATTTTTGAGGTGATCGGAGGACACCAGGTGCCGGCCAACACCCACTTCCCGTGGGTGGTGCTAGTTCGCCTCAAAACTCCGAGCGTCTGTGCGGAGCTGCGTAAGGAAAAGCCACATCAGGTATAAATAATGGTTTCGCCATTTTGGTTGAGCAGTAGACTTAAATCGAATTTAAATTAGTTTATATTTTTGGGGTATTTTTAGTACTTAAATTCAATTTTAATTTTATGCCAATTTGGATCTAGGACTGCACGGGAACAATCATTTCGGAGCGCTTCATCGTGACAGCTGCCCACTGCCTGTACTATGACATCGGGCTCTGCGAGACCGACGTGGCAGCCAAGGCCAGAAAGGAATTCGTCGCTGGGGACGCGGAGCAAGTTGGCCAAACAATCGACGAGCACCCCTTCCAACCGATCCTGCTGAAGGTCCAAAATGTGGCGGTTAGTTTTCTCAAATAATTCAAGTTTTATTGGAGCCAAATTTTGGGGAAAAAGTAAGCGTTTTCATTCAATTTGCAGGTTTATGCTGGCTCGACCGTCAAAGACAGTGCCACATCGCAGAAATACGCTGTCAAGCGTATCGTTCTGCCCAAGGGCTACGACGTTGTGGACATTCGCCACTCGTGGCGCGGCGACATTGCGATACTTGAGGTAAGGAATTGGGAAAAAATGAAAACGAATCGTTCTATTGGAATTGAACGAAAGCAAATGAAAATGAAAAAACAATACCTGTGAACCTAATCAAAAATGGGATATATCTATTTTTATTTATCAATTTTTCAAATTTTGTTCCAGTTTTCGATTCAGAAAAGCGTAGCCAAATCCATCACACGAACATTTTAATTGTGTATTATCATTATTAATTGTATCTTGACTCATGAGGTTCGCTTTTTAGACGACCAATCCCATCAAGTTTGGCGAGTCGGTGGGCAAAATTTGCCTGGCGAGCAATGTGGACGAGTTCAACGGAGCGCCCGCTACGTTAGTAGGATTTGGTCTGCACGAAGGTATTTACTACTAACGAAAAAAATAAATGAAGCACCCAAATAAAAAAGATGGAGATAAGCTGGCACCCAGCAATGATGAATTGCGCGAGAACAGTGTCCCGCTGTTTTCCAAGGAAATTTGCCGAATGTGAGAAAATAGAAAATATTAAAGGAAAAAGGAATAATTACTTATATTTTATAGGGTGACAAACGATGACAGGGACATGACGGTGTGCGCTGGGGCATTCAGGCGTGGAATGTCAAAGGTGAGCGAAGGAGAAACTATAGGCAAATCAAATTGCTTAGCGATTTGATCTTTCGCACTTGCTGATCAGTTGTGATCTGATCACTCAGATCAGAACTGATCAATAATCTGATGAGTCAGATCACAATCAGTCCGGGTAGTCTAACATTTTGTGGTTTAGGGCGATTCTGGGGCGCCACTCATGGTAAACGTCCATGGGCGTTGGGTGCTCTTCGGTGTTGCGTCGACAGCAGCCGACTACCCGAAAAAGTCCAACAACGAGTTCATCGGTAGTTTTCTTCAGAATTAATATATTATTAAATACTTACTCAACATTAACCCATTGTGTTTCTGCACGTTGCCCACTAACCAAATCGACCAAAAATGCAAACTAACACCATCTGAAAATTCAACAGAAGAAATTCCTATATTTTTGCCAGTATAAAATAAACTAAAAATTGTTTGAAATGGATTATTTCTTCTGAATTTCCAGAAAAATACGCGCGCTTGTCGTATTTCTGCAAATTCATTGAGCAAACGACCGGAAGAAGCGCCATCTGCCAGCACAGAGACCAAGTATTAATTATTAAGACTGCAAATGTAAATTTAAAAACATGTATTTTCCGATTCGCCAAATGGATACTGATTCGTGCTACAAATACTTCAAGTCTGTCCACCAAGTTTTGGACAACTTTGTGTCCCAAACCATCGTCGGCGAATATCCAGAAGAGGCTGCAAATGACCAACAGGCAGCTCTGGCCGCAAATCCGCAAGTCCAGGCCATCGTGCAAGAGCTAGAGGCAACAAAGAAACGCCAGGATGCGGAGAAGGCGCTGACTCGTCAGCATTGAGCAGCACTACTAATCACTAATCGTGCTAGTGTGCCAAACTGACGTGTCTATTGCTTTTTGTCTTTTGTGCGCTCACAACGTGTTGCATTTGTGTGTCATGCTGATAAAATGCGTTTGTTCAAGGAATTTCCCAAATTTAAGGCATTTTTTTGCGCATCCCTTTCTTCTGTGAGTTCATCCATCGAGCGACAAACAAGAATGTCGTTGGGTGCACAAAAATGCAAACTGAGAACGCTACAATTGTTCCCATGTGCAGCCAGGGCTGGAGCAGCAGCAGCCTCGTGAATCAGCCTTGGATCATCACCAACATTATTGTGTGGCCACTTTTTATCTTGTTGGTGATTTAAGACCACTGTCAATGCTTTTGTTGTTACTAAATAAAGACGCTTTTGATATCACAATATAGAACCGATCAGGCCCTTTTGAATGTTTGGGAGCAGCTGAGAAATAGCCAAAAAGGAAAGGAGTGTTATGTGAGGACAAAAACTCCAATCAGGGAAGTGTTGGAGAAAAACCTCAAAATGGCCCGAAAGTGGGAATGCCGGATCACAAACCTCGAAGGACACGAGCTCTTCACCAATTTCTTGCAGTGGAATCAAGAGAAGAGGAAGGGGACGCAGGTCCAGAGGAGGAGGAGCATTCGCGGCAGGAGCCCTCGAAGTTGCGGCATAGCCCTCGAAGTAGAAGCACAGCCCTCACTCTTGCGGCCGGGAGAGTTGTTGTGGTGGTCGGAACAGGCGCGTCCACTCGGCCAGATTGGAGCAGCACAGAGGCCACCAGCACCACACAGCAGAACACGAACGTCGCAGGCATTGGGGGAGTCATTTGAGGGAAACGAAAAAGTCGGAATGGACGGATTGGGCAGGCAGGCAGGCAACAATTGAAAGTGATTGAATTTGAGTGGTGAGAATGGAAATTTTGAGGGTATTTATGCGCCGGTTCATTGGGCATCCTTCCTTTGAGACCGAAATGAATGCATTTCCATTTCCACCCTTCACCACGTCCTTTGACAAACGTGGAATTGTAAAATGGATGCCGTCCGAGCAACCAATCTCACTCAGAAGCAAGAAAGGGGCGAGTGGATGCTAGAATGACTCACTTGAACTTGACTACACGTTAGGATCACTAAATGTCGGTTGGCAAAAGTGCTTGGAGCCAACGAAAAGCGCAGTGGCACTTGTCAATACGACTTTCAATTGAACGAATTATATATTCGAAATTTAATTTCAAAAAGCGGCCACCGCATTTTTCACAGAATTCGAGGAAATGGAGGAGACTTACGACTTACCTAATGGTGGGTGTTTCGGCCCTTAGAACCGACACACTCCATCTCTGCTAGTGAACGGCGTCGGACGGACAGCCCTTCATATTTTCGTTCTACAGCGGAAATATGGTTAATATTATATATTTTTGATTGATCGGTGTGACATGGCGATCAAAATCGCGAGTTGATCAGTCCTAATCGCCGCAATTTCCAGTTTTAGGTCAATGCATTTTTTGGATTAAATTTTGATATTTAAGCGATGGTCCAATTGCTCTGTGCCTCTGGCGCCGACCTGGATGTGCCCACATCCAAAGGCGGCAACACGGCGCTCCATTTTGCTGTTCTAGACCAAAACGTCGCGATGGCGCAACTGCTGCTGAGCATGGGTGCAGACCCCAATGTGCTGAACAGAAGTGGTCATTCTGCACTCCATTCCGCGGCCAAATATCGTGGAGACAAGTGATTGCAGATTTTCTTTAAAAATTTCATGTTTTAAATACTACTATGTAGCCGCCAAATGCTGATCCATGCGTTGAGAACTGCAAACGCAATACGCTGTGTAGCTGGAACGACAGGCTGCTTCAGTCCTGTCTGCGGGGCGTTGACCGCCGACGAGCAACTGAAGCAAGGTGGACTGGAACGGCGCACACTCAGAGCAGACAAAGTGCACCAGCGCGTGGACCTAATGGAGAGGGCAATGGAGGTGATTAATGATTATATTGTAGTATAATATAGTTATTAAAAAATCGATTTTCTTCAATCGTATAAATATGTTTTAATTTCTTTTTTCTTCGCAGAATATAATAAATGACACGTTGGCCACGCCAGAATCCGAAAAAAATGAGCCGAAGCTGATTGCAATGGCACTTGATGGAGGGGGTATCAGAGGACTTTACACGTGTCAGGTCAAATTTTAAAATTTACAGCTCAAAATGATTGAATTTTTTAGGTTTTGGTAGCCATCGAGGAAGAATTGGGCGAATCTCTTTGGCCGTTCCTAGACTTTGTGGCCGGTACATCGGCCGGTGGCATAATTGCCTCTGCATTGGCATGTGGCCGCAGTGTCGTGAAACCCGCGCAGTGAGTTTTCAGCAGCATTTTTAGCCTTTGTTCTTTTTTTGGAAATCCGCTTTTTGACTATGATCACTCGAAATTTGACAAATAAAATTGCGTTGTAAATGTTTGGATTAGTATTATTTGTTTTTAGATGTTTTCGATATGTTTATTTCAAAGCAATTTTCAGCTCTACCTGCGCATGAAGGACGAAGTTCTCAATTTTGTGCTGCCCCACAATTCGACCAAACTGGAGGCACTACTCAAGCAAGAACTTGGCGGTGGAGAGCTGAAGCTCTCTGAAATTTAATGGCCTCGGTGAGTTGATGAAAAAATAGGGCAGCTGCTCTGGAATGGTTTTGTCAGTTTTGCTTTTAAAAAAATTAATTTTTCAAATTTCGGCAATTGAAATCTTTGTTAGTAAAATTAATCAATTTTTTTTTAATTTTTCTTTATATTAATTTTAGTTCTTTCTCAAAAACAACCACATTAATTTATTGGCCTTCCCTTCTAGGAGTATGCCCAGAAGATGCGGTCGTAGATCAGAAAATTGTGCTCTTTTGAAGCGCATCGGTCATTCAGAACGACGAAAAGTTCTGCTCTCGGGCCACGGTGGAACCGTTGGAGATGCGGCTGGAACAAGCGGCACAGCGGCAACGGATGAACTCCGTAAAGTGGAGAATGTGCAGGCGACCCAGTCACCGGTTGTGCACGTGAAATCTGGCCGATCGAACGCTGAACCGATTGCACGCACCGGTCCATTGGCAGCAGCTGGCAGGCGCACCACAGCAGCGACAAGAACAATGAAAATGTACCGTTTTTCTGTTCCAATTAGTCATTTGCGCAATGCGCTACAGCTACCTTTTGATTAGGTATTCAGTTTTGTACTAACGATATTTTCTCGGTTTGATTCTTTTTCGATTTACACATTTTTTTCAGAATTAAACATTTTTGCTCAGATATGGATACATTTTTCATTCACTATCAATCACATTACTGATCAGAAATGTTTTTTGCCATTGTCTGTGATGAATCATGATTCGTGAATGATGATTGCTAAAAGTGATAACTGATAACAAACAGTCCATTGCCATTTCATTTTCTTCGTCTTCGATTCGAATATGCAATTTATTGTTGCCATTGCATGTTTTATTTTCCCGAAATACGAGCAGAAAGTAACCTGTTTTCTCGTCCACAATAAAGTGTTGCCCAATTATAATAAAAGACGCGTTCTATCGCGATTCGAGAAGCGAAATGATTTGAAATTGAGTGGCGAGTCAGGGTCTTAGGTCTTGTGGAATTGGTACCGACGGGGAAATTCCGAAAAGAAACCTACAGACTAGGTATGCGTACTGTTTGAATTTGATAAATGATAAACAACCCAAAAATGTGCGGCTCAGAGTCATTTCATAGATTTATGATTTTTAAGCACATTGTGTTCGCCCAGGAGGAGTAGGTATACCTTGGAATGAAGAAGGGAGTATATACTGCTCAATTGCGACATTGGAATCTCGAAGTCCGGTTTTGCCGCTTAAAAAAGGAACAAACCGAATTGACTATAAAATTGGGTGCGACGGACCCAGCGAGCGGATTCCTCATGGTAAAGCAAGCATTCGCATCAGACACAGGCCTAAAACAGAAAACCGGTTTGCAGCAATGTCTAGATATAGATACGTAGATACTTGGTACCGCGTTTTGAAATACGTTTTTTTTCCTCGACCGCCCAAATAACCAAAAATGGCAAATCAGATCGATCTAATCAGGTAATCGACTTAAACTTGACTTGTAAATGACAAATGATTAATGAAAGCTACAGCAGCAGCTGCTTCGTTAATCAGCATTGGATCATCAGCAACATCATTGTGTGGCCAACACTTTTTGTCTTGTTGTTGGTAATCTAAGACTCCCTGTTAGGTAATGTGTTTCCTGTTTCGTTGTTACTAAATAAAGACTCATGAACAAAGAAATAGTTCGAACCTATGTCCTCAGACCAAAATAAGAAGATGCGTATAATACTTTTCCTCGTTCTTTGCTTCCACAAACAAAACCAATGCGGGTGTGGGGATGTGATGGCGAGCATAGTAAATGTGTGAGATGGGAGTGGCGGAATGTTCACAAGATCTCCAGACAACACGACGAGCTGCTTCGTTCCCTTCATTCTTTAGCAATTCCTTCGCCTCGGTGCTCAACGCCTTCTGCGCAGCATGCACGAGATGGGCGAGAACTGAAATGTGCCGCCAAATTTAAGTGAGAACTGTGAGCACAAAAAGGCAACAATCCTCTTCTCTTTGGTTTGAGCTCCCCACGGGAAACAGAATATTTCGATTAACATCAAACGGTGTGCGCTAACTAACAAAGTTTCATTCCCAAAAGACGGATTCTTTAGCTGTTCTTGTGCAACAATATGTTGACCTGTGATCTGAACATCTTGCCCAAAAGTTTGGCGAATGCCAATTTTGTATCCAGCGAGAGCTCCAACCGCAGGATGATTGCCCCCGAAATGGCGCCCAATGGCCAGCCAACCTCGCACTGCTCCCAGCCGTGCTCAAAGTCGCGCCTTTTCTCGTCTCCTCGCTTCACCTGCTGCGCGGCGCTGTTGAACTTGGTGGGCACCTGGTTGGGGATTTTGTCGAGCAGATTCTGCTGCTGCGTTTGGTAGAATGCGCGCTGCAGTCGCAGCCACTCGTCCCAGTCGCCCAGCGCCGAGTTGTGCTCCCGTGCCGCCATCAGCGGCACAATCGCGCCATTGCAGTGCACAATCTGGCATTTATGAGGGAGTATTTACGATGCGTTACATAATATTGTGTCCATTTCCAACTATTACTCTTCATCAGAAATACTCCAACTGACCACGTTGCAGCACAGCACAAGGGCGAGCAGCACGTGCAGGTTGAGGGCCAGCAGCGTTGAGGAATGCATTGTTTTGGATGTGTTTTGTCCAGTAGGAGGCAATGATGGATGGATGGGTCTCTTCTCTCTGTGTGGGTGGCGACGACGGCGCAAGAATTGATCAACCCTCTGCAATGAAAGGGCATTGCGGCGTAAACAGCATTATGGGCGCCGAAATGCGCATTAATATGCGCGCCACGCGAACCCCACTCTGAGCGCCGATATGAGGAGGCAAATGTGATGAAGAATGGGGAAAAGACGAATGTGGCGTCAAGTGGGGCTCCCTGTGGGCCTCCGCCAAGACGCCAAATGGCCAAATGGCCTCGGATGGATCCAATGTGTGGGGACTGGGCCAATATTTGTGCCGATGGCGCGGAATGGGAGGCACAGGGACCAAATTGGCCCAATCTGTGGGCGGTCCAATTTGTGCCAATGAGGCGGCAATGGATGTGCCTGGAATGCAGCATGGCGTCTGCAATCAAATGACATTCCAGGGACAATGCCTGGGCCCATTGGGCACTTCCGTCTCAGCAAATGCCAATGCGGATTGGGCCAATTTGGGGCAATCAGACTGCTGCCGTGTTCTGCCGCCAGAATGCCACATGGCTCTGTTGGCTGCCGCTGCACAAAATGCGCACTTGGCGCAGTTGGGCGCTGATTAAGAAGGGCTAGTGGCGCCTTTTAACGTGGCGAATGGGTGACGTACGGTAATACGAGAAAGGGCAGTGCCAGCGCAGAGGGGGAGGAGGGCCTTTTGCGGTGGCGACTGCGAGTTGTTTACGCGCGAATCTGCAAATTGGAGCTGCAAAACTGGAGCAAAAGGCAAGGCATGTGCCCAGATGACGCTGGGGAATGCTGCGCAAAATGTTTGTGCACCGGCCGAATTGGCCGAATTTCCAAACAAACACAAGGGCGTGGAAGGCTCTTGTTCTCTCCTGGACTCGTTCCCTCGCCCACCAGAAGTGAAGTACTTTGGCCCTTCCAGTCTCTTGCCATGACTTTGCTATGGGGCCCCAAAGGCCAACGGCCCCAGGACCTCCGCTGGACACTTCTCTCGGGTTGTGGCTGGGCAAACACAAAAACATTAATTCGGGAGTGGCACCACGCAAATTGGGCGAAAACAAATTAATCAAAAAAACGGGTGCTGGTGAGGCTCACGCTAATTATTCCAATTTTAACTATTCATGCATCTATTTGTGTTCAAATGTTTTGTGGCCAAACAGTCGATGATGAAGAGGTGCCGAACAAAAAACGTTTGGGCAGCGGTGCCATTTGATGGGTCATAAGCAGCCAAAATTAGTTAAAATTTTGAATCTGGCATCACTTTAGAAAGCCAGAAGAGAGTTTTATCCAATGGGCCTTATTCAAAACTCAGCTAGCCAAAAAATGGCTTATGGCCATTTGCCAAATGCACATTCGGTGACTTCGAGCAGAATTAGAGCTCTCAGCATGAATCAGACATTGGTGTTGTTCCATGGTTCTGTCGAATGGAAACCTATTCAGTTCTCGGATGCCAATAGGAAACGGCCCCATTTGGATTTATTGGCCTTTGGCCGTAATTTGGCCAAAACTCACCACTCAACTATTACACACCAATGTGATCAAAAGCCATTTACAAAAGATGGCTCTCTCCAGTCACTCCAATGTACTCTTCTGACTCTTCTTTTTTATCAATTTACGGTACCCAATTTTGCGGGGTATAATTTTCCCATATTTCTAGGTTTTCCGCGTCCAAACGAAGTGTGGGCTAATGCACATGTGCTGCGAGAGCACATGATATCCGTGAAAAGTACGCCCACGTGTGCGCATATTGTTTGAATAAACTTATGCAAATTTTGCGCGGGAAACTCCCCAAAAATACCGCGGCCAAAGTGCGGTATTTCGGGGAATGAGTGCGGCAATTTTGCAGAATCCGCGACAAGTTCCGACCTTCAGAGACATGTTCGCCGTCCGCGTGTTGTTTTGCCGCGGACTAATTTGACGCGGCGCCAAATGCCGGAAATGTCCCAACGCACACATTGCCCAAACTTTTTACAACGTGCACACGAGTTTTAATTAAAACTATCGGTGAAGAAGACTACTGAAGATGGGGCTGAATTGGGGGAATGGGGGAGGGAGAGAACAAAACAATGGGGAACAGGGAATGAGGCGGAAGACGCGCTAAAACAACCAAACGGCACTTGGGGTGCAACATCCGAGGGAATGTTTGGACTTTGGAGTGTGTCCTCCCCACCACAACACACAACAACATTCATTGGCCGTCAGATTTGGCGGAACTTTTAAACGGAATTGATTGGCCCGGCTTTTGGCCAAAAAGGGGAAAAGCGCCTATTTTTGCGAACATCTGGCCAAAGACCGGAACTTGGCCAGTTGCTGCGCTATCCGCCAGATGCAAATGTCCCTTTATTTGGAGCACTCTTTGGACCTTTCAATGGCATCTGCGCTTTTTTAGCGCTCAAAAGTTATAAATTGAAAATCCACCATTATCTAGCAATGCCGCCCAAAAGGAATGTTTTTTGAAAAATTATTTCCAATCATTTAAAAAAAGTAGAATAGTTTTCGCACTTCAAATGTGCGTCCAAACGGCGGGAATTTGGAGGAAATGACGAGTGCCTTTCGACAGCGCCCAAATCCAACTGTGGGCGTCGTTTTGTTTGAAGTGGCGCCTGAGGGGCAACACTTTTGTGTCCCACTTGTGTCCCGAGAAATGCGAAAATGTGTGCATAAACAATCGCTGGGAAGTCTGGCCCCCAATCCAAGTCGAATTGGCGGCAGAACAACGACTTCTTCGTCTGGCGGAGTCAATGCTCACTCACCATTTGGGGGATCTTTGGTCGCTCCTACATGGAATGGAAATGCCCGAAGGGGGCCATTTTAATGGGGCTATTGACACCAATGCCAAACACAAAGAATTAGCACCGTTGGGGTCTGATCAGCGGATTCAACATCAGATGATTTTTTGTTCGGTCCAAACGGCGGTGGATTTGAGAAGAGAATGTCAAAAATCAGAGAAACAAGTCCAATGGATGGATGCCCTGTTTAATACTTATAATTACTAATTTCCCTTATTGGTCATCAAAAAAGCATTTATTCACTATTTTCCGAATTTGAAGTCTACGATCTGTGGAGAGGTCTAGAGTCTAGAGTCTAGAGGATGGTGCCTCGGAATCTTCGACTTTCAAAAAGTAAGACTTGAAAGTGTTTTGAGGGATTTTTGGTCACTACTGGAATGCATGAAAATGGCCTATTTTGGGAGCAATTTGAATTTGGACCAACCAAAAATGCATTCAACCCAGGTGGAGAACAGTTTGGAAGATTGGATTGCTTGCCACAAACACTTTTCAAAACAAGAATACTCGCGGAACAACGCTACAAATTGCTGGAATATTTATGAGACCGGTTTTCAAAAAAGCAACCGGTGAAGTTGAGGCGAAATGCACTCTCTCTTATAATATAATATATAATATTGTACCCGCATTATTTGTATTGTAATGAAGACAATTGCGAACCGTTTCTCCAAAAGGAACGTTTATCTTTAACAGAAAAATGCAAAAATCGGACGAGCACAACGCAAACATTTTGGGGGCAACTTTGAATGTTGATTTCGGCGTTGAAAGGGCCCAACAGGCCATTTTTGTTTTTCTGGAGTTGAAAAAAATTACAGGAAGAGACGAAGAATGGATGTGCTGCGTTGACGAATGTGTGGTGGGAGGTGCTCTTGTTCACAAAAATAAAAGCAAATTATAATTTATAAAAATTGACTTTTCTAAACATTTTTGGTCCAATCCCTGCTTACATAAAAATAATATTTCTCTGGTCACAACATTTGGCTAATTTTTCTGATAAAATTAAAAAATTTTACTGAATGCAATCGAAAACGCAAAAGCACTGTACCATCGGTTGTTATCAGTTAACGGATGCTATTTGGTACCATTACAATCTGGAAATCTTTATCGATTGGTGAAATGGAAGAAAAGGCGCAACACATTAATATTAGTAAGTAAAGTAATATGTTTGTCAAAAGTCGAAGGACCATTCATAGTAATGAACCAGATTGAAAACTTCGATTAATCTGATGATTTCAAGATTGTGGGTGATAAAAAAATTTTTGTTTTATCTATTATTTTGGGAGGTATTAAATCTCTCGGACACAACTTTACTCATTGCTCTTCGTTTCGCCTTGGTAGAGTCAGGTGCGTAAATACAATAGAAATTTGGAACAGAATATTTTCTAGAACTCAGATGGAACCAAGCATCCTTCCACAGCATTATTTGGAGATTTGCTACGCTGCCAAATTCCTGAGAGATTCTCGGAGCAGGCATCAGAATTGCAGAAACAAAGACTTAATGGAGCAATAGGTCTCTCTATAATAACAATCGTTTACTTGTGTGCATTTGTGTACAATTTAGAGCCCCAAGTGTTCAAGGAAAGGATTGAATACTTCATTCAATGGCGAAAATTGAGTGCATAGCTTGATTCGTTTCTTAAACGCCTGCCAATTCTATTCATTTAAGCAAGAAATTCCAAAATTGTGTCGACTACTCCTCATGGTTTTAATTCTCTATTAGGCTTTTCTGGAGCTGACAAAATCCGCCAAAATTTTGCATCAAAACTGGAAAAAACGTTTGAATTGAACATAATAACTTTTCGCTATCAATCAAAAAATTTGTGTATTTTAGCCAATCGCTCAACGAACAATATTACTAAAGTTAGTGGAAGACACAATGCTGCAACTTGGTATAGAGGAAAAGGTTTAGAAAAATAATTGGCAATCGTTATTTGAAAGGATACAAATATTTATATTGAATTCAGAATCTGCTTTATGTAACGGACGATAAAATAGGATTGATTGAATTTCGACGCACCAGAATCCCTTTTAAGCGTCAAACAGCGATCAAATGGTTATCGGAAAATGTCTTTGTGGAGGATATTGATCGAAGAGCCATTCAGACAAAACTCTCTGAATACAGCAGCCGTATGTTGTTAAACAATGGGATACGGATACTAATAGGTAACTAAGTAATAATATTTCGTTCAATTACAGAAAATCTTGTCGAAAAAACGCATGAACAAATCTCTAACGATATTGGGAGCATATTTTCCTCAACTTTCGAAGAGCAAATGAGTGCAGATCAATTATTTATTTCCGATGCATATTCAGGTATGAAAATTTCAGGTCTATTTTTTAAAATCTTTTAAAGGTTATGTGCTGTCGAAAGGAAATCAAATTTACATCGAGCAGACAGAGAGCAAATTGTCTCTAGGGCAGACTTATTATTACAAAACACTTGAGGATATGGATTTGAAAATCAACAGCGGAGTGAAACAAACCGAGGCACAGTTGCTTCCTGAAGAAAATGTCGCGTTTAGTCCAAAAGACGAAAGCGAATTACGCCATATTGACTCTTCTTCGGCTTCAAGCACCAACTCTGATACTGTAATGATAATGAATCTTGCATTTTTCTAGAACTTATTTCAAAATTTGCCGAATAAAAAAATTCTCACTTTTCAGCACCAGCATGGAACGAGTGATAAGCCTACTGCTCGTGAGGTTCTAACGGGGATGCGACGTGGTACTGGTGGACTGGCATTACGGGCAGGTGTTTCCACACTTGTCGTGGAAGAGGAGGTTGCACAAACAGTAGTTGAAGCTGGCATCGCACTTGATGCGACAGCAACCGATGCAGCGGCAGCAACAACAACATTGGAAGTGAGCGGCTCTATTGGCGCGGCAGTTGGCGAAGGAGCCATGCTCAATGTCGGAGTTGGAGGCGCCACTACTATAGCTGCCGCGGAGACAGGTGCAACAGTTGCAGTTGGTCCGTGTTTATTTTCAGTTATGTATCAAAAACTGTTGTGCCATTTAAGCAACTAATCCAATTGGATGGGTAATATTGGGCTGTTGTGCAATTACTGCGGTTGGAATAACGCTTTATCTTCACTTTTCACACAAAGATGAAGCAGACTCTGAGAGCCATCCTGGTGAATGAGTGTTTTCGCTTCCATTTTGCAAAAATTCTGTTCGCTTCATCTTTTTCGTCGGGGACCTGTGATGTTCGTCATTGCAATAAATTTTTAAAGCATCTTGCCTCGCACATACCTACAATTCGTCCAAATTTTCGATTTTACAGATTCGCATTACGAGAAAGAAGAATGATCGGTCCAAGACTTGGCCATAAACTATTATATATTTTATAAATTTTTGCCAATGCGCTGTAGATTGAGTTTAATTCGAAATTCGAACGAGCAAGTATGTAAATACGTAGAAATTGATAACTGGTTAGATCGGTCTTAATTAATCCAATCTGACGGATTCAGTTTTGATCAGATACAGTTACCATTGATCAGTCATATCTTATCTGATTGGTAAGAAAATGATGATTGATTAGTTTGATAAATGATTCATGCTTGGATCGGACTGCGTGTGATGTTGAAGCTCCAACTCGTGAAACAATCGTGGGCGCCTGGTAGCAAATCATGACCGTGTTCTCCGCCCCACACTTTCAATGCGCACACCAATTTTTCTCCAGTGTGCTGGTTGAGCTGTTCGCTCAGTGCACCACGAGTTCGGTTGTAGCACCACAACAGAATGATGTCCAGGGAATATGGCCGCTTCTCACTGGCCGCATAGAGCTCCTGGAATTTGGAAATCCAATTTAAAGCGCTCGGAGGGTTGGCCAATCCTATATTGCTGTTCAGAGGGAATGCTAATTAAATTCCAAGGAGTGCTCAACGGTGCCAAACAACCGCTGGGCCAACAAAATATCAATTCAACATGGCATAGTATAAGTAACCTGGACTAGTCGTGCCTTCAATTCTTCCAAAATGGGCGATTGCTCATCGCCGGTCTGGTCGTCTGGACCCACAGACTCGAATGATAGGAACAACTCGCGGCGGCTGCGGCGCACCACTGCCTCAGCATTTGCCTTGGCATCATGGTGGTGCAACCATTGGACAATTTCGGCGGCGCACACCATCGTAGGGCCCTGTTCAGCGCCATTGTGCAGCTGCACGATCACCCGGTTCTGTCTAAGCACAGCGGGCAACAGCAACAATGGCCAATGATGGAACTGCTTTCCGTCATGGAAAGGGAGAAAGCTTCAATTTACATATGTTGTGTCTGATCCAGATCCTAGCCCATCGATCTCTGTTCGGACCAGATCCGTGTCGGATCTGATTTGGACTACCAATCCAGATAAATTAACGAGAGATGGGCTTGTCGATGGAAAAGTGTGTTCCAGTTTTAGGCATGTTGTTCTGTTATGGGTTTTCACTTTGGTTTTCGCCAACCTTGTCAAGCGGTGCATTAAGATGGGGACCATTAAGATGAAAGGTTGAGCATTTGGTGAACAGAGGGAGCAGATATTCTGGAAATTCAATTGAGTTGGGGAGGGGGAACAGCGGTGGGCGGATCGTGTGTGTCAAACCGGACAAAAATGTGTGGAGTTGTGTGCTGCTGTGAAAGGCCCGTTCGTACCAGCACAATTTGACACTTGGGCATTCGGAAAACAGGGGGCCAAATGTGCGGAAGAGAGTTGTGTGCCGGCGCTTTGTGATGTGCTTGCGATGCGTCATTGTGCGGGAACAGTGCACATTAGCCGACAGCAAGCGCACAAATTGCGGCGGAGAAGCGTCGCGACGGAATAGCAAACCGCTGTCAACTGATCCTTTCAGAGTTGCACCAGGAATCCCAGGAAAAGGCGCTTTTTGTTTTGTTGAACAGGTAACGACAGCTCCCTGGCTAAGAGTTAGGGTCTGATGTTTGATTTGTAAATCGACGACTATTTTCGTCTTTTCTCTGCCCCACTACTATAGTCGTTGGTCAGTGGGCACCACCGATTTGCTAAAGAATATACCGGGTGAAGTGTGTTTTTAGTCCCGGAAAATGGACCCCGGTGCAACTCTCTTTCACCGTTTTGCTGTGCTTCTTCGCAGCCAATTGCGCGCATTCACTGCGACCTCAGTGGCAACAATGTGATCGTCCCACTAAAGTTCCAACATGAATCTGTGGCTTAAGTGGAAGATGCCTAAGCCATGTGGCGAATTCCCAGTGGGAACCACCAGTACATTATTTTTGCCCATCGACCTGGAATGTGCGTGGCGGAACGTAGGTGATGCGCTTGTACCACTCCAGGTCGATGCAAAGCCGTTCAATAATGGCACAAGGCTTGTGCGCAAAATGGGTCTGGCAAATTGTTGCAAACCGTCGGCACACCGGCTCAAGACGCTTCCCAATTTCTTGTCTTGTGCAAAAGGCGAAGCACTCCACCAACACCTCATTTGGCAACAACACGGCGACAGCTGCGGTCATTTTCCGCTGTCGGTATTTGTTTTTGGAAAAAAATTTGCATTTTTTGAACATGTTGTCTTCCGCTCGTAATTCTTCCAAAATTCCAAATATGCAGGTATTATTTACATATGCCGTGTTCGTATATCGACGTTTTTTGCCGTAGAAAAATACTCACACCTCAAACATGCTTGTTCCAAATTTGGAGGATGATCCGGGGACACAGGTACAGAATGCCAACATTTAACAAAATACTAGGATTTAAAGCTTGCAAACAAAATGAAGAAGCCGGTGAGTAAAGAGTAAGTAAGAGTGAGTATATTGAGTAGTAATGTAGGTACTTGTAGTGTATCTGTGTCTTTTATTCACAATAATCTCTAATAAATAACCCCTAAAGCCTTAAAGATCATTTTAACAGCTGATATCTACACCATCCAGATAAGAAATAAAAGCACAAATTCCAATTAGACTTAAGCTCACTCAATTGTGGCTCTCCCCCTTTTGTTGGATTTTTGTTTGTTATGAATAAATTGATTGATTGAATGATGTCCGTCAAAATTACGCCAATATGATCTGTTTATTTTTTTTAATTTTTATTGACAATGGGCGAAGAAACAAGCAACTAAGTAGATACATATGTGATAGAAATTGGTTGCATTTATCACTTATCAGCAGTGTTGAACATTTGGTGATGGAATATTATTATTTTTATGGGGGGAATATCATTAAATAAAAATGTGATTAGAATAAAAATTAAAAATGGAGGTGGATCTGTGTGTTTAAATTATTAAAAGCGGTCATTCATCAGTGGTAGAGCGGTTGAAGAAATGATTCACAAATCGGTGCAATTGGCTGATTAAAAATTGGCATTTCTCTTGCTTAAGGGTTTAAGGCCAATTGCGCGTGAAAATTCCCACATTTTGCGTCGGGTGAGATTTAATTTTTATGAATAGGCTGCATTATTCCGTTCCATCCGAAAAATCGAGGCGCACATTTATGCTTTCGGCGACATCAACTTGGTCTGCTCAGAAACCTGGAAACGCAGTTGGAGTTAAAAATGCCAAAAAAATGTATTGATTAATTATATTATATTTAAAAATTAAGCAAATGGTTTACGAAATTTAAATTAATCAAAATTGGATTGAAAATCTCAAATTTGTGGGGAATCACGCGAATCCTAGCAATGGAAACAGACACGGAAAGAGAACAGTCCCGCCACTTACCCTGGTCTCGGTCAGCTCCACGTGGTCAATGTGCGAGGTCACCTGCAACAGCGGGGGACAGACAGACAGTCAGCGGATGCTAATTTAACCCAGGACCCTGGTGGTGAAGTCGTAGTCCTCGGGCACCTCAAAGAAGTCCGCGTCGCAGAACAGCTGCAAATGCAAAACGACGCAATTGAGGGGCACAAAAAGTAAATCATTTCAGTCAGGAGACGCCGTCCACCGACCTCTTTTTCGCGCACGTGCGTCAACAGCTTGAACTTGAGGATCAGGCCGGTGATGGCGCCCACAATGGCCGCCAGCACCATGGTCACCGCGAGTCCGGCCAGCTGGAAGAGCGCCTGCTGGTATTTGCCGCGTCCGGCAACCACAATGCGGGAACTGAAATCAATGGAAAAATCTATGATTTTCATCGATTTCAAAATGGGGTCGTGATCTTTGATCGGCCAGGAATTATTTTTGGGACTTCGAGATGCCTAGAAATTGGTCACCTTTCCGGGAAGGCATTTTCCTGGTAAAAGGCGAGTGCCAGTGCGGACGCCAGAGCGCCAATGATGCCTAAAGGCAGTTGGAGAATCTAATTATTATAAATATTTGCCTGGCAGTGTGTGCAGATTGTAGACTCCGCGTGTGTCCGTCACCTTCCATTTCTTCTCCAGCGAGGGCCCGAAGAAGATGAAGCCGAGCACGCTGATAGAGCCGGAGAACACGCCGACGATGAGAGCGTCGAAGGGCGCCAGCAAAATGTTCGCGCAGGCGCCCAGCGCCACTCCTCCCGCAAGCGAAGCATTGGTCAGGTGGCGAATGGTGAACTTCTCGTACTTGTTGAAGAATGAAGACACAATGAAGGCGGAGATGGTGCTGCCGATCAGGGCGGTGTACGTGTTGACGATGGCCCGATTCCGGGCGTCCGTGCCATAGGCGTTCACAGCGTTGAAAGAAGGCCAGAAGATCCAAAGGAAGCCGGTGGCTGAACGCAATCAAATTTGGACTGCCTGATCCAGCAGGCTATTGAATTGGTATTTAGTTAAACTTTTGGGACAATTCTCTTATCTGTGGACTGATCAAAGTACTATAGTAATAGTGGTGAAGCTACGATCAAAGTATTTAATATTAACCACTTGTTATCAAAGTACTGATCAGTGATATTCAGTCGGTTGCGATTGAAATCTCTTATCATTTGGTGAATTGGTCTGATCAAAGTACAGATCATGTTATCTATTTATCTGTACCATTCTATGGTCAGTGACTGGTAAGTCTGGTCTGATCAAAGTACTGAATCGATCAGTGATCACTGGTGTACTGGACTGACTACCAAAGTACTGATCGATGGGATTGGGTGCGCAAGTTTCGCGGTACCTTATCTCGGTTAGACTATGCCCTACCAATGAACGTGAACATGTCGGAGTGGTAGACGCTGCCGCGGTGCTCGCTGTCCCGCCAGCTCTTCTGGAACATCACCCGGCCGGCAGCCAGTCCGAAGATGGAGCCGAACACGTGAATGATCATAGAGCCGCCGATGTCCTGCACGCCGAGCACCTTCACGACGATGTACTCGTTGAAGATGGAGAAGGGCGCCTCAATCAGCGCCATCAGCAGGTACTGCATGGGCGACAGTTTGCCGCAGAGGACGCCGAACGAGATGAGCACCACTGCCGCGGTGTAGTCGGCGTTGATCAGGTTCTGCAGGTTCACGTAGAATTTGCCGTAGCTGGCGAACTCGTCGGTGAGGAAGCCGCGCACCAGCACCGACAGCTCCAGCGTGAAGCAGGTCAGCATCATGGACATGGTGAACGAGCTGAAGCCGTAGCGGCGCAAAAAGGCCACCAGAAAGCCGAAGCCAATGATCAGCGTCCCATGCACATCTTGGAAATCTGAACGGGAAAACACTTTAAAATCGATAAAGGTTTAATGGTTCATTCAATAATAGGGCTGAACTCAGTCAACTTAAATTGTTGAGGGATGTGCAAGTCAAGCACGTTAGGTCCGAACTGGTTTTCGGGGACATTTTAGAGTGGACTCATAGTTCACATCGGGCAGAATGTTGTTCTATTGTGCTGTTCTCTCACTGACCTTGGTACTTTCTCTGCGCCTCCTGCGACGCCACAATCCCGCTGGGCACAGAGTTGGGCATGGCCGTGGGGTCGTGTTGGGAGAACAGTGCGAACAGGATCAGGAAGAACAGCTGGGCGATGCCCAGCAGCACGCAGAACTGGTTGTGGGGCAGTTTGACGGTGGCCATCAGCAGCAGCACGAGCAGGAAGATGGCTGGCGAGACCAGAATAAGCGCCTCCGTCAAATACGTGGAGAAGGTGGACGACGTCATTGCGCCAAAATTTGGCTAAGAATCTGAAATTGAACTCAACAATTTGAAGGTGAACCAATAGAAGAGAACTAATCCCGGACTTACTTAGTCAACGATCTCATACCTTGGCCCAATGCTTAGATTCAGGGGTCATTGGATAGAGGCACTCGGCACTCTTTTGGCTTTTGAATGACATCGAATTCAAATGATGAGCCTACTCTGGCCAAGTTATGGCCCATCAAATCTCTGCCACCTTTCAGGCAATGAGGAGTTCACCGCCGTCCCGATTGAGAGTTGGCATTGTTATCAATTACCGTTTAGATTTGAAATTGTGATAAGTGCTGAACTACTGGTTGAATTGTGTCTTTTGATAAAAACCGAAATGCACCAAAAGCCAATTCCGACCGAAAGTGGGGAAATGATGGCTGTGGGTGGGGGAGTCATTTATTTTTCCCAACGAAAAGGTTATAAGATTCCAAAACGCGTAAACAGCGCCCGTCCGTTGGGCGCAAGGGAACACGAATCAAACCGGTGATCAATCAATTCGCGCACTGCTGGGCGGATGGAATTCGTTGAAGGGCCGCCTAAAAACAAGTCTCTTTGGCCGCTGGCCCATTGCAAAATCAGACAAACAAAAATATCTATTTGTTAAAGGATGCCGCGAATTAATTTAGGCAAAAACAAAGATTGCAACTCCAAACGAACAGCTGCCAACGGCAGATTTTCTTAGTGGATTGGGAGGAGAATGCTGCTGGCAAAAAGTGCAGCCGAACAAATGCCCTGGGCAGGCGAACGCGGTTCCTCCTCAATAGTGATGAATGGCCTTTGTGGATCGACTAGGACACGTGGTCTGTGTCCCATTGAGGGAGGATGCCAAGCGAAAAACTCGGGGAAATGGAGGGACCAATTGTTTTTTCTAGTTGTGACTATTTTAAAGATGATTGCATTGACTGCAGTTGACCATGTCATGGCTTACGGCCAAAAAGTGAACTGCGCTGCACGTCACCACTCTTGGTTTTGGGTTCTTGTTGTGGGCCTTTACGCGTTATTCCGTGTGTCCCCTCGTCCCCCGCCTTTTTATGGGGAAGCGATGGACGCGAGAGCGATGGAATGGGACCGGGGCGAAGAATGAATGGTCGGTCGGTCGGTCTCCGATGCGGAGTTGAGAAGGGGGATATGGCGCGGTGGGATGGCGATGCGAGGCAAATTTGGCGGCGGTAAACAACAGCAGCCCCCCAGCAGCAGCAGCAGCGGTGGAGCACTCACCGCGACACATTTGGGGGATGGGGGGAGAGGCACAATCTCTGTTTCTGTTGCTGTGGGTCCCTCCGCGGCTGCGCTTTGCCCGCCTCCGTCCCGTCCTGTGGTGGGTCCCCTCGTGTTGTGCACTATGTGTAGCCATTATTGTGTGTCCCCTCCTCTGCTCTGTGCTGGCGGCGCCAATCTCATCGATTGGTCGGGGCACATCGCCGGTCGCGGGGAAAACGTGAGCAATTGGATGAATTGTGTTGTTTTCACGTCGCACCCCTCCTTTTCCCTCACTCAGTTGGAAATGGAATCAACAAGTGATGGAGCTGACTTTTTAAATGGAAAAGCACATCAAAAAGCGGGGGAGGGGCATTTGTTCTTCGTTGTGAGATGTGAAACTTCTGTGATGTGAACTGCTGTAATTCCCGGGAAATGCAGCTTGTGAAATAATGGCTATTAAATGCAATTCATTAGGTTTAAGCGTTTAGGTTTATGCCCTTTATTGCAAAATATAATATAAATTATAGGTAATTTTGTAAATGTAAAAACAGTTAAAGGGTTAAAATTAAAACAAAAATGTGTGTCTTAATCGTAAGTTCTTTAAGGACTGACCATAATCAAGCATTATGAATTTAAAGAAGCCATTGTTTGGCGACTGTGGAGAGGGGGAAATGGGGAAAGCGAACAGATAATAAATACTACTTAAAAATGTGAAAGGTATGTATGGCACTTACAGGAATGATTGGGAGGAGGAGATTGTTCGAATGCCTCTCTTCAAATGTTAGCTGCTTTGGATGAGGTTTTTGGAGACGATCAAATAGTGGAGGAGTTGGTGTTGCTGAGCAGCCAAACGGGGGATTTTTCGACCATTCCGTGTGCCCACCTGGTTGGGCAGTGCCGGGAACGCGGAGTTGCCGGTGCAAAAAATGGTCGGCGAGAATATTGTGGCCAAGTTCTCGATGGTCATCTGGAGGGGGCGAAGAAGAGTGTTTTGAGTCTTTGACTCCCTTTTGCTTGTACCTTGTTGCTGTCCGAGTGTTCGGAGACCCGCTTAAGGTGTGTCAAAAGCACTTCAAATTTCAATATACAATTATGGCACATTCCGAATGCAAATTTTGCCTTGCAGCGTGTGTCGATTTGCGTCATTGAGTTCTGCGAGTGCAGACCTATCGAGAGGGGTTATGTTTGGCTCCGATCACACAATCCCCAGGCATTGAGTCGTTCTGAATACCTGCAATTGCGTGTCCGCTCCCCGTCCTTGTTTCCGGTGAACGCGCCCAACAGGGTTGTGTACGTTGAGAATGGGACCTTTTATAGACAAATTGATTTGCATTTCAATTAACCAGTTTTTCAAAAATTTTAGACTGAAGCCACATTTAAAGCCTATATCATGCTCCCAATGGCTATCAGATCAAACCACAGGGAGAAGACCAACAGATCACATTTCCGGTGACGCAAACATTTTTTCGATCAGGCCGCCGAAAGATTGGTCAGTTCGCGAGAACATTTGGGGGCCAAAGGGATCCATCCATTTAAGCAATGCACAGAAACGATTCGCTTAAATCGAGGTTGTGAGATCAGTTCCCATAGATTTTCTTTTTGATCCAATTTGTATTACATAATTCATTAGACATTTAAGTTATGGCACTATTCAATGGTTTCAGCTAAAAGTGTTGCCTATTTTTGCCTAAAAATGTGTGCTTTTGCCAACCAATTGCTGCGGCAGTAGCCGCAGGTAGAGCTTCAAAAGTCCGGCCACTGGAATAGAACAATTGTGTTCAGCCAAGGAAATGATTTGGGCCCTTGCCGTTGTGAATGTCCTCCTCTTGCGCCAAATTGACTTGAATTTGCATATCTCAAAAAGGGACTTAGCACAAATAAATTATAATAATATCAATACCAAAGAGTCGTCGGAGGTTTTCCATGCGCTGGAAACGAGTAATGGTAAATTGAAATTCTGACATTTGGCCAATTGAAGTACCTCGTGTGAACCGGAAACCCTGTAGATGCCCTCCACGTTGAGGCCCCTACTTTCCACCTAAAAATTAATTATTTAAAATGAATAAAAAATAATTTAGAAATAAAAGTGCTTTTAGTTTTTTTACCTCTCGAATGCAATCCATAATCACTGGCGGAACCTGCACATCGTGAGCCAGACCTGAAAGATTCAGTGATACATACATAAATGCCCAAAAACTGATTTCAGTATACAGAGTGTGCTCAGATCGACCGCGAACGTGCGCTTGATGTATTTGGCCTCCGGTAGACAATCGTGGCGCGCCTTTTCACTGCATTTCTATGAAAAAATGTCAGAATGGTCCGATCAAAAGTTCTAGATAAACCCGTGATAAAGTGCCCACTCAGGTCTAAACGCTGACTTTGGGCATAAACAGATAAACCAGTTTGGACTTGTTTTATCAAAAAGGAACAGCAACTCAACTCCCAAATTCAAAAGTCTTCCTGCCCCCGAATTTTTTATGAAGAGCTAGCTCTCTGTTAATCAATAATCATTTCGATGATTTTTTGTGCGAAGAGACGATCCCTGGTTTCTGAACCCCAAAATGCTAAGTGAGGCGGATAATAATTCCGCCGTTTCGGGCACTCACTTCTTTATTATCTTGGTTGGCATTTGGATGCCTATCTATACCTTGTGGGCGGAAAAGCCACAGTCCAGACACCGAACTCCCTGCTGCACCAGTCCCCACAAGAAGTTTCTGAAGTGGCTTGATTCGGTTTGGGACACAAAATTTGAATTTGTGTGTCGAAACCTGCAAAAGTCGCAGTACTGCGGCATTTTGAATGTGACCGGAGCGAAGTTGTGGCATCGAATTTGGCGTTTTTTACCCGTGATTGCTGGCTCCACCGAATGATTGTAGTAGGGACTCAGCTCGTAGATCGCGCTCTCCGCCATGTTCTGCAAAAGGGAGACCCTTTAAAGGCTTCATGTCAACCTTGACAAAAAACCTCCCTTAAACGTGAGGGGGCTTGATTTCCTAGGTGCATTTTGTTTTGGCCTTCGAGAATTGATCGGCCCGGTTTTGGCCAAAAAATCAGTTTTCAAAACATTCGACCAAATCCAAATGACGAAATGGCCTTGTCCTTTGCACATTAGTTTGTAGTGAACATAGTGAACACTTAACAGGCTGAGCCCTCCAATTAGATCGCTTTAACCTTTAGTCTCCATTTTTATAAATGACACCGAGTAGTGGCCCAATGTCTAAATTCATTGCATTCAGTGCCCATGCGTTACCTTGATGTAGTCTGAGGCGTGTTTCTCCACGTGCATGCATATGAGGCCGTCCTGGACCAGTTGCTCGATGGATTCGAACCTGTGGGCCACAATTGCAAATTGTGATGCAGATATTCCAAAACCTCTTCTCGCCCACGTAGTGTGCGCCGTCATAGTAGAGCTTGTAATTGAGAATGTTCCTGTCGAAGTTCATGGAGAGGGTGAACGCGTCCGCCGATCTCTTGGACGCACGCACAAGGAAGGCGCCGTTCCCAGCTGCCAGCAACATCGGAAAACATTTATTCGATATTATCAGTTTGAGCTCAAAAGTGAGATCAAATTTTAGTACATTGTCCGAGAGAAATACACTTTCTATAGCACATGGAATCTAACCAGCTATACTAGTTAGTTGCTTTCGTTTCTGGCTCCAAACCGTCCACCGAAACATACCCTTTTCTTGCATTCCGATTTTGATTAATGATTATTATTTAAATTGCTTGCCTTTTCCGCCGCATCTCGCTCCAAAAAGGCGTGAAACTCGTTGCCGTAGAAGGGCGGTCTCTGTCCAATTGCAATTGGGTTTGCGCAAAATATGGGCTTCGGCTTTGGCGCTGCAACCGAAAAGTGCCATTTTGAACGAAAGCATCAGTCGCCATTTAATTCAACCGACCGCTTTCCTGGAGCACAAACAGTTGCGTCTTCCAATAGCCGGCAGATTCATGCTCTTCCATTGCGCCCACGGAAGTTGGGGCTTTTAGAAGTTTTATAATATAGGTATGTAGATTATAATTATAAGTAAATTGAAATGTGATGTGAGGGGTAATAGTAGAATAAAGAATAGTTATTAGTGGGATAGGGGAAATATAAGTAGGAAAATCAACTGTTTTACGAAGCCTGCTGTTGTGGTTAAAAGGTTAAAACCTAAAAAGTAAAAATAAAAATGAATTTATTTTGGTACACAGGTATTACACCTATTATTTATCTATTTTATTATTAATCAAAAAATAGCTTTACGTTCCACTTTGGGCATCGTTTGTGTTTTTGAAGGTGCTTTAAAATTGTTATTATCCATTTATTGTTGATGCAATGTACAAATACATAACGAACAAATGTGTGTGTCTGTTTGACTGAGGATTTGTTTCTGATTTATTTGTTCTTCTATCCATCTACTATAATATTAATTGGACCTGGAGAGAGATTGGGGAGGACTACAAATGTCAAAATTGAAAATGAACCGATTTTAGCAGAATGGAAAACAAATTATGATCTCAGAGCAAGGAATTGTGTGTGTGGACAGTGTGGATGAGGAAAGGAGGATGATCGACTCTTGATTTGGGTGGAACAAATTACCAATTATCATTTGGTTGATGACTAATATTGATCGGTCAAATTGGACAGTCCGCGAGTGTTGTTTTGCAAAATCTGATCTGTGATTGTCGCGCGTTATCCGTTTTTGATTGATTGATTGGCCCTGCAGTTGCCGATCACTGCAGATCGGCGCCCCCCTTCTCTTTTCGACAATAGAGCTCTGAAAACGGTTTTTTGCACTGAATGATGGTGATCGCGTCCAATGGCACAACCTTTGAGTGTTTTCAGCTCCTCAATTAAAGCCTTGTTCTGGTTCTCCAGCACAGCCACCTTAAATCGGAATTTCGTTTTTTGGGCACTTTACGAATTTCCCGATTACCCGATTCTCCAAACAGCGCACATATTCCTTCTTCTTGCGACGACATTCTTTGGCCGCTTCCCTAAACAATTCGTGTTTTGGCGATGTTCCACCAATTCATGGGCAAGAAGTAAAACTGATAACATTCCCAATGTTTATCTTTTGGTGCCTCCTCTGCTTAATTGAAAAAGTGCAAGTTGTCCTAATGCTCGGAAACGCTTAGATCAAACCAAGCAAAATATCGACACTTATCAGCATTCAGCAATTTTACGGATCAAAAAGAGCGTAGAAAATGAAAACCTGTTCTTCAGGAGGCGCACTTGTCTCTTTCTGCTGTTGTCGTCATTGTCCGACCTTGGGGAGCTGAACATTTGAATAAAGTGGACCGCGTGGGCACAGCTCACAACGAGGTCAGCGAGGCAGAGCCTTGGCGATTGCCCATGCCGTGCGGCGGTCCCACTTGCTGTTGGAGGTTCGAGACGCCTGGGGGTCCAGACTGGAGGTTGTTCATTGGGCCGCCCAGCGGACTGGACACAGACGCGTTCTGCTGCAAGAGCTGCTGCTGCTGCTGCAGCTGGCTTCTGTTGTACGAGTTCAACAGATTGTTCTGCCACTCTGCAAGCAACACATCAATTGAAGTGTTCGGATTCAGTTTTGTACTGTGCTCGAAATCGATGAACCCAAGTTCAAGGCGTCCAGGACAAAGCCAGTTTTGATAGTTTATGATTGTCCTGATTTTGATGGATTCCTAATATTACCTGTTATTCGATCGAAATCGAATTCCATGCATTGAAAGGTGAATGGTTTGACCCCAAACGTCTTGAACTCGGGTAGCACATGGCGGAATTTTTTGTTGACCAGATCAGATATGCGTACCGTTTTGCGCAAACGCCGCTGTCAGGGTTTCGGGCGCCTTCAGGCCCAGCATTTCCAAATTGTTCACTGCGTTAAGCAGCGGTTGCGGTGCCGGAACTGCGTTGTTGGGCAGTTGGGGTTGCGGCTGCGAGGGCATCTCAGCGCCGATCAGCCGACCACCCTGTTGCGCACCCGGAATCAAGTTGATTTGGCCTAAGCCACGAATTTAAGCTCATCCAAATAGTTCTAGTCGCGTACCAAGTGCCAGATGCTGTTGCGAGGGCGGCGAGATGTGCGCAATTGGTTGGCTCGAAGTAGCTGTTCCTACAACTCCAACGCGCAGTCCCGCTGCGCCCATGCCAGCTGGAGGTGGCGCTTTCAGTCCGCCGGCATTCGGCGACAACAAAATTGAGCTGTTGGCTTGCGAAAAGCCGGGACTCTCGAGCTGTTGCAGTGTTGTGTTGTTGGGACGTTGTTGCTGCGAGTTATCGCGCCTGCTGGTGCCTTGGTCGTGGCTGAACGTCGGCGAACCGTCTTCCATCTCCTTCTTCATCGGCTTATCCCCTAGCGTCTCCAGATCTTTCAATATCATCCTGGAACATCAAAAACATTGAACTAACCTGCACTTACGACAGACGTAGTTGCTAATAATTGTGTAGGTCGTTTGGGCTAATCTTACACCATGTTATGGCCAATCTTTGTAGACTAGATCAGGGCCCTATCTTCTATGTGTACATTACTTGTTTACACATACCCTTTTAAGCTAAATTTACGACTATCCTTTGCTCGTGTATGACCTGCTTAGAGCATCGCATTGCCTAGACCCTAGACTGACATGCAGGTGCCTAATCCTTCAACAAAAAGTCTCGTTTCCGTTTAGACTTTGCGTCACTGCCCTCATTAGCCTTAGTCTCAGTGGCATTGGCTCTTGTCAGCGCATCATTGATTGAACAACAAATTAATGACCTGTAAGAGGGACGCCTATTGAGTTGTTCGCGGCGCTTTCTGGCCTCCTCCTCGTTGACCACCTCTTCGCCGAGTCCATGCTAAACGTGTAAATGGTAATTGGAAATGGAGATGTTTGTTTTTAGAAGTACCGGATCGGCGCCTGGACCGCGCATTTCGCCGTTGTTGTTACTTTGATTGGCGCCTTCAGATTGATCATTAGAGCTGTTCAAGGACATGGACGCGTGGGCGGCGCAGCACGGCAATTAGTATGTAATTCAAGCGGAATATTGCAATCTACAATTGGTCGGTGCGCTGCTGCTCTTCACTTGTGTGCGGCTACGACGGCTTTATCTCTGGCCGGCGCGCATTGAGGACTCGTGAATTAAAAACAGATTAACGCGGCCGCCGCCACCAAGGTAGCAATTTGTGGCAGCGCCAGCGGTTGCGCACTGCCCAAACTCATGACGTCACCGCCGCACGCGCCGCGAGAGAGCTGGCCGAGCGGGGAGAGCGCACGGCGCTCGAATCTGGCGAATTGTTGGCGCTAATTTGAAATGCACAAATTCATGGCGAGATCTCTAGCGGTGAAAGTAAATAATCGCGTAGAAAACGGGATAGAGAGAAAAGCAAAGCTTTTATTTTCGTTTTTTGCGGTACGCGGCGCGTGGCAGAGGACGTGAAGACCTCTGAAGACTACTTACCTATTCCCATTTCCAATGATAGTTGATACTTCATATTTTGTTATTGATAAGTGGAGTGGTTGAATTCCCAACTAGATAGCCATTGCGAGTAGCGAAAAAGGCAAGGTAAACAATCGAAGTTCCAACCCATAACTCTGGCCCAAAATCTTAAATTGCGAATGTACATTCAATGTAAACGTTTTAACATATAACATTTGTTCATTTATAGCCTGTTTCACGCTTTCACCTTTGCCTTGGCGTCTTGACCTCCGCAATCAAAAATTCAAAACATTGCCAATTCCAGCAGATTTCACATTTCAGTGACGTGCTAATTTTTGATTTAGTAGAATTGCTTTGATTTAGTAGAATTGCGAAGAATCGACTGAGGTTCTTGAGAGGACACAGGACAGAAAGCTAGAGCGTAGCCACCACGAAGAATTCAAGGTTTATTAGCCAGACTGCAATCATTTAAAATCTGGGTGGTCCCAAATTCTTAGCAGAAAAACAAATTCCAAAATTCCATAGAAATCGGAACTCGACATCCAGACCAGCCAATTAATGGTTGCCTCTCGAATTAGGCCAAATCTAGTCTCGAGACTACAGACTGGTTCTTCTCTGTTTCTAATGCTTTAAACTCTAATGGGTTTTCCTATTTTTGGAGCCAACCAAATTTGTACTGTGTGCCTCTGCTTGCTCTGATGGTTCCTAAAGCCCATTAAATGTAAAGCTAAAAAGGATTAGGAACAAAGCGGAAATGGGCGCAAACAGCTCATTATTTGGCATCACCCCACTTGTGCCCACTCCAACCAGACTCTAAAAATCCAGAATGGAACGAATTCAAAAGTTCAACAGAGGGTTTTCAAAATTCATTTTTGACATTTATACCTTGTTCATATTCTTGTTTTTGGTCCGAAAATACAATTTTGGAGCTGAAATACAGGATTTGGCGTGCCTATTCTAATTTCCATTTTTGGGGCTTTCGGCAAAAGAATTTTTCTAAATTAGTCCCAATTCCCAAATGCAAATGTAAAAAACTGATTTAGATAGTCCCACACTTTTAAATTTTTTATTTCTTGAACAAATAGTTATGAATTTTTTCATCAAAGCCATTCCAACTTCCAAGGAAACCTTTGGGTTTGCGAAATATTTTTCCCATTCACATTGCGTTTGGGCTTTAATCGCTCCGTTCCTTTTTGGCCGGGGATTCTCTTAACGAATTAGTCCTGCAAGCCGCAATTCCCGAAATTCATCAGCAGGACAGCTCTCCTCAGACTGCTTCTCCGGATCAAAGTTTCCCCGCGGGAAATGCCAGCGTACTCCAATCCGGAAATTAATCCGTTCATCCATCCAGCCCCAGATTCCTCCCATCGCACTCCAATTTGTGCTCCCAGAATGGATTCGGCCGCGCCAAATTTGCCTCTCGCGCCGACATTTTGGTTTTGTACACACGGACAAACTAATCCGCCGGCCAGCCAGTCAATCTCACAGTCTCGGCCGGTCCCTTTGCCATTAACTTGGCTCTTCCAATAACTGGCCTCTGCTGAAGAGACTCGCAGTCTGAGTGGTGAGTGCACCCCAATGTTCACGCCAATACGGAAAAGGGAAAATGTGAACGCGCAGCGCCCAAAACGCAAATGCTTCTTCTACTCGCCACGCGTACATTTCCTAGGCAACCACCACCAAATCCTCTGTCAGCCGCTTCATGTGAAGCAACGCTTTTCCACCGCTGCCGCTAATAACCCAGATCCGCACAACGGAATTACATAATCATTATTAGCAACGGCACTCTGAGCCCCGTGTCGCGTCCGTTCGTTCGGCGGGGGGCAACGAATGAGTGGCCAGTAGCAGCTGAGAGCCGACTGACTGACTGGCTGGCTGCTGGCCGCTGCATAGACTGGGGAGAAGTGGTGCCTCGCAAACTTTGCAGCGCAAGGTGTGCGCGATGCAGCGAAATCGCACATGACATAGCCGCGCGGCGCCTAAAAATGGCCGCTGCTGGCGGAATTCATTTTGTCGCCGTGCACACATTTGCCATGCCGCGCCGGCCAAAAGTGCCTTCCGCACACACATTCTTTGCGCTTTCTCAGAAGCGGCGCCGCCGGCGCAAATTGTGCTTTGCCGGTCGACGGCGCTCAGTCAATTTGAGCGCCACCACGCGTTCAAACCTCAAACGAGCCGTCCCCCGCGCGAGTCCAACCCACCAAAGAGCCCTGACCCCATGTGTGAACCGAATGCCATTGCCATGCTCTCGGCTTGTTCAGCCCAACAGACCGCCACAACAGGGGCGACAATTCCAACGACAATTCCCTTCTTCCCAACACTGCTTCTTCACCACCACCACTACCAACAACAACAGCAGCAGCAACACTTATTCGCAGCGCAGCCCAACCCAATGGACGAGGACAGTGCCCGGGACAGGACGCACTTGTCGCTGAACCTGGCAGGCAAGGACCAGAGTTGGTGTACTTGTGCATTTTGGGACCTCCAAATTCGATTCAAATGATACTTTAGGCTGCGTAAGTTGTACTGTTCGAACTTGTTGGACCATGATATTAGGTTTGGACGACTGAACACCTTGAATTCGAGCATCGAGTTCAAGCAGTAATAGGACGGTTGCAATGATTTTCCTTTTACATATCAGAGTGGGGTCCCAAATGCACAAGTACCCCAAGTTTTCCGAGATAAAGTGAAAAATGCGATGAACCAGAATTCGAACGTGCAGAGTTGAAGCCGCGCGACGAGAGCGAAGAGGCCAGCGGGCTGTCGCCCATCCAGTTCCCGACGAGTCTGCTCGACGCGCAGCTACTGCTTTCGCCGGAGAAATTTTTACGTAAGCCAATTTTGAGTTTAAATGTCGCTTCAAAATTTGATTCATAACTTTGAAGGTAGGTATGACTAAAAGGCCAATAATAAAAAGTGTAAAGAAATAAAATCTTTGATTTCTGATTAAGATGATGAAATGGATTGAATTTAGTGCATATCTAGAGCAAAAAAAGTTAGTTTGAAATCTGTGAAAGGTGTCATAAGCATGTTGATTTCTGATTTGGAAATGGAACCCACCCTTGCCTCTTTCGACTGCCCATGCTCACTCAGTCATCGGGGGTCCATGCCAGTTTCATGAGGCACAAATGCTCAAATGGAGCACGGGGAATCGAAGAACCCCGTTAGAGTTAAACCGTTAAACGACGGTCACTGGCAATCGCTGTTTTCATTCACGTAACAAAACACAACACTTCCTTCATTAGTATGTGCGAATAATAATGAGTTCGGCGCGGACCCCGATTCAATGGGTATAATATCGTAGCGCCAATGTGGCTGTTGGCGGGGGGATTAGCACCACCGCCCCACTGCCGGTGATGGTTTGTTTTGGATTTTCGCGCACGGATGGGTTTGTTTGACGCGCAAAAGGGCTAACGGCCCGACGAAACAAATGGGACATGGAATGGGCGGAGGCGAACAGCCCCAGAGCCATTCAGCTCATTCACATTCCCCATTCCCTCCCATATTTGTGTGTGTGCTCTCCACAATTGTTGTGGAATTGAGGGACGGGCAAAAGGCGTTGGGCGAATGCGATGGATGGAGGGGACGGGTGAGATGATTCATCGCGCCTCCCTCCGCTCGCCGGCGCTCTTGGCGGCGCAAAAACCCTCCACCGCCGTCTTCGCCTCTCCCTCGCATCGCAATTTTCGAATTGCGATCGACATCCCCTTTTCTGTACATATTTCCCATTCCCCTAAACACCACCACTCCCTTTTTGTGTTTGCAGTGTTTGAGCCGTCAAGAATACCGGGAATTTTCAATATTAATAGTTTGGCGTCAAAACACCTGCGACCTGATTTTTAAATAGTTCCGGTTGAAACAACAAATTCCATTCTTAGGCCGTGGGAATTCTCAATTTTTACACCTGCTCTCGAAGGCAATATTCTATCTCTCTTTCCCCGGGATGGTCTGGAATTTTTTGGGGACAGAACACCTGCCCACCGATTCCTGATTAGTGATTATTCTCTCTTTCCCGGTTCCGGTATAGAGAATAGATTATTACCTTAATTTATGAAGTCGAAGAACGCATTAACCTTTGTTATTTTTGGCCCCAATTAATTAGGAAGAGATCAAGTGATGGGGGGTTGGCCAATGCTTTTCTTCTATTCATGCCATTTTTGGGGGTTGGACTTTGAACGAATGGGAGGGAGGGAAATGTAAGTTTCTGTGCACCAGTGCCAGGCACATTTGGCTATAACCCGGCAAAAGTTGGACGTGAAAACACGAATCGGGGGCACTCATGGGAACACAAAAAAATGGCCATTTCGGCCCCCGACCGGTCGAGCAATTGGCCAAGTAATGGCCATTGGCCAAAACCGAGCCAATCAATTCTTAAATGCCATTTCGCATTCCAGCCTCTGTCCGGAGTTCATTGAATTTTGTACGACTCTCTTTGACCGTGTGGATTCAATTCCAATCGCATTCTTGGCCGTAAATGGGAAAGGGCAGAATTTGCGTATTGTTTTGGCCGGTCATCCAAATTTTCAAAACCCCCTATTATGTATTATTGCCTTTCAGTTGCGGCCAAGCAGCAGCACCAGCAGAGCCATTTGCAGCTGTTGCAACAGCAGCAGCAGAACAACAACAACAACAACAGCCAGTTCCAGCAAACGCGACAGAAGCCGGACACACCGACGCCGTCGCGCTTCTTCTCGAGCAACGTCACCCGGGACCAGGAGTCGTTTGCGGAGGGATTTGTGGAAGCACTGCAAAGGCTGCAGGCGACCGCAGCAGCCGCAGCAGCAGCCAACAATAACAACAACAACACTCTGCAGCAGACCCAGGACGGACAGACTCCGACGAGTGGCGGCACAGGCAGCTCGCCGAGCACAATCAAGTTCCTGTTGTCGCTGGCCGCGCTGACGCCAACGAGTCTATCGCCGTCGAGTGCCAACAAACCGCTGGTGCTGGGCCAGCAGCAGCACAGTCCGAACAACAACACTGCAGCAGCTGCAGCGGCCGCAGTAGCAGTGGCGGCAGCCAATGTATGATATTCGAACATTTGTCACAAATCTGCCATTGGTTCTGCAAAATTCCGACTTTTATTGCTCGAATTTGATGACACAATAGCATGAGATAGATTTGGAGGTTAGGCAAAGACAATGGCTGTTCAGATTCTGGAGAGCAACCGACGCCTGGAAGTGCCTAAGATAGTGCTGAACAACAACGAGACTGCGCAAGTGGGCTTCGATCCGCCGCTGCCGCCCCCAACACTCGCAGAAGGATTGGCCAACTCGGCAGCAGCCACGTCCGCCACCAACGACATCGCCAGACGGTCAGTCCCGAAGCGAATAGAAAAATGCGAACCAATTTTACAGATACATGGACTACCTGCAGCTGGGCGTCGCCCAAATTGGGCAGCAACAACAGTCGCCCACGGCCGGTCAGCCGCCGCCCCTCCCGCCGCTCATGCATTCGTCGCTGGTGGCCCAAGTGCCGCAGCAGCACTTCCCCGGAGTGGTGCCCGCCATGGGCATCTTGCCGCAACTGCAGCCGCAACCCAAGCCGTTCGAGTTCATCAAGAAGGAGCCAACGCACAAGTGGGCGAAATTCAAAAGAGGGCGGGCATTCATTGATTGTTTGCGCATTTCAGCGGCGAGATGGACACTGCCCAACCGCCGGTGGTGGTGCACCAAATGGCCCCACAAATGAACGGAGTAGTCCAGCAGGCTGCGGTGACGTCGTCCGAGTTCCACCCAATGCACGGCACGCGGAACCGAGTGCACCCAACAGTGAGAAGGTCGGTTGGCTTTTGGAAGTCGCTTTGGGCCAAAGTGCACATTTTCATATTTTTGGCCAAACATAAAGTCTTCCCCAATTATCGACCTGATTTGGCCTGATCCGATCTTCTCGATCACATCTAGTCATCCGATTCATCTAAAGTCTGCACATCGTCCAATGAGCAAATCTTCTAATCTGCTCAATCGGATCCAAGTTTCCAATTAGGTTATCATATAGCAATGCTTTTGGGAGGTTTTGCCAAGAAAATGCGCTCGGCCATTAAAGTCTTGTCTCCACACTTGCTTTATCCGGGCTAAGGTCTCATTTGTTTTTCAGTCACGATGTCGAGCAGCAGCACGGAGATCAAGATGTGCGGAAACTGGAAAGGTACCATTTGGGGGGGGGGGGCAACATTTTGGAAAAAGCCCCCTTTTGAAGGAAACGAGCCCGGAACAGATTGGCCGCGTCCAAGTGCAGACAGCGCAAGCTGCAGAGGATATCGGTTGGCATTTTGTCCAAAGGAAAATGCATTTTTTTGGCACTCAGGATCTGGAACAGCAAGTGAACGAGGAAAGGGAACGGGGCGCAGAGCTCCAGGAGGAGATTGTGCGGCTGAAGATTGTGATCAAGGGTCTGACTGAGCAGCTGCACAAGGGCCAGCAGCAGAACGGCGCCGACACAATGTGACGGAGTAGGGGACAAGTGGCCGAGTGTGTACAAACAGTGAAAACACGACTTTCGTCAATCAATCAGTCAATAGTCCCCAAACATTGTTGTGAGTCCAATTGATAGTCACCGTAATTTAGCCCTGTCTTCACTAGCAGCACATTGGGGTGGAGCGAGATGGGAATGTTCCTAATTTGGACTTTTCTTTGAAAATCAAAAACAGTAAAATCTCGCTCTACCTCCTCAATTTGAGCGGGAAATGTACCGTGCCGGGCAGTTTCAGTGCCAGGGTCGGTCGGTGGAAGAGCCATAACTTGGCCTAGATTTAGGTTGAAAAATTGAATCAGGAACAGTTTGATAGTCCAAATTAATTGTGTAATACTCTGCTGGAGGTCAAAACTGAACCAATCAAATGCCATTTTTTGCCAATCCATGGCTCTGGCCAATCATTATTGGATCACTTTTTGGCTTTATCCGTTTCCAAGTTATGGCTTTTCAAACCCAGGCAACAGCCAAACATGCCTGGCACCAATTAAGCTAGATTTGTGGAACACACCTCATCAATTTCTTCCTCCTCAACGGCACCAAATACAATAATATGTCCATCACCAAACATGCAAATGAAAATGACTATTTATATTATTAATTAATATTACATATAATTTTGTTTAGAGTCCCCATTCCGATAGAGAGAGAACGTACAATATTTCATATTTGCCATAAGTTTGTGGAATTTGGATGTCCGTTTCTTCTGTTCAATCTCCTCCTCTCTTCCATTGTCCGTGTCGCAAACCTTTTCCTCTGTTTATACTACAGGTTCCAGAATCAATTAATTATTTCCACACCCATCCAATTGTTGTGATTTCGGTGATGAGTTGACTCCGATTTGGCGCCCGATTTACAAATGTGTGATTTCTCCAATCAATGGTTTAACTCGAAACAGATAAATACGAATATGCAGCACGATGATGATCTATCTGGTCATCCGATTGCGTCAAGCACAATGTGACACTGGTTCCGATCGCTTTTCGCCGAACGCTAGGACTGCACCTGATGTCATTTTCTGTTGAGAAAAGATTTGCAATCAATCAACAAATTAACATTTCCACAACCCATCCAACTGCTGTGATTTCGGCGACTTATCTATTTTTAGAAACATTGTAAAATGTAAAATCATCGCCTTTCGCGCACAAAATGGCGGCGCACAATGCATTTGCGCCGACAGTAGCGTCGTCACTGGTCAGAGCTCTCTCCAGACAAATGTGTTTTTCCGTATAAATCGCCATTTCTGGGGAGATCTTTTCATTCATTCGAAAAAGACTCGGAATGCTGCTACCTTTTCTCACTTTGGCGCTGGTTCTCAAACTGGACTTTTGTGCGGCCGTTTTTCTGCCAACCGTTGATGGCAACTCTTCAAGCATTAGTGGGACTGTTGTGCGCATTCAAGGCAATGTCACCGTAAAGGTAGGGGAGTATTTAACTCTTTTATATTTATAGGGCGTATTTTGAGTCGTGGAACATGAATCTGACACTGTTTTTGCAAAATTCCACATTGTACTGCTTGATCTAGATGACCTCGATTTCGAGCGTTCAGCTCAGCATCGAGAGCTTTTTGAATTCCTCGAGAAGGGGAGTCCAGATTGAAAGTTTTTTGTTTATCCCCAGGCCCAAGCTGTGCTCTAGGCTCAGGCAATAGGAGTCGAGTTATTATGATCTTTCAATTTGCAATGACATGAAAACTCAAACAAAGACCTTTTTTAATATTATTATAGCCTTGCCTTCACTAAACACACATTTAGCGAAGTCGCGGCGGAACTGCACCAACACTGCGGCTGTTCAATCAATTCCGTTCCGATTCACGCGAAATCAGTGGACGGCGGCGCCAGTTTCAAGAAGTGCCATTTCCGTCCGTCCCTCAACAGCCACCCTACCCAATTGGGCCTCTGCCACTCTCCTACCCAATTGGGCCCGTGCAGCCAATACCCGCAGCGCAAAATTGCACGTGTTGCTGCCAAATGGTTGGCATTTTTTAGATGGGGATTCGGCTTTATAGAGTCTCGATCTATAAAATCGATATCACCGAATCTCGATCTCTTTTCGAACGAAATTCGATTTCGCATCAGCTCTGTTATACACTCTGCATAAGCGTTACTTATTATGTTTTCCTGTTCCAGAACTGTCCCCTTCCCTTGTGTCCAGCCTGCCCACCATGTCCTCAGTGCCCTTCTTGTCCAGAACAGGTGGGAAACAATGAGATTGAATTTTTGACAAAACTCCACGATGTCGGTGTGGCAAAGGTTCATAAGATGAGTTCAATGCAGTTCAAAAATTGTGCTCCGATGACCAATCTAGGCAACGTTTGAACAATTTTTGAACTTTGAAGCACACCAATACCTAATTGCATTTTATTATTTGGCACCAAGATCCAATCTGCCGAACGGATTTAATAGTTTTTTTAATTTATTCCTCCATAAGCGAATAAGGAATAATTTATCGCAGGCAAAAACGGAAGCCACCTCTTCACAAACGACCCAACCACCGGAGCCATCGGCGCACACAGAACCTCCAACAGTGGCACCACAAACAACTAATACAACGATAAGTCCAACAGAGACGCCAACAAATGCGACTGACGAGGCGACCAAAGAGACCACAACGCCAACCCAGACTCAGACTCCGGTTGACTGGCGCAAATTCCCGCCTAGCGCAAAGTGAGTGAGCACCGAGCAAGTAGCCCTATTTCGTTTTGTCGGGGAGCCTTGTGACAGAATCGAATAAAAACGCTTTAGCTGCTGCCAAGTGCTCATTTTGGCGTGTGCCTGTGCCGTTTGTCCATGTGGCCAACAAAACGGGACCTCTTATCCAGTGCCGCCCAACTCTCCGCAGCAGCAGCTCTTCTCTTCCATGTTCCGAGTGACAGGTGAAACGGGTCGAAAATGCAAGAATGAATGCACCATTTCCTGTTTAGTCGATCATTTTGTGGACCCAAAACAAGTACACTCCTCGCCAAATGGGAACGAGGTAAGCTCAAAAAAGCGCTTAAAAATGAGTACAAAGACACTTTGCCTGTTCGATCAGATATTGGCTGGGAAATTCGGCCACAGCCATTCTTCGACCGAGAGAATCGAGCACAGGGAGTCAATAAATACGCTCAAACAGCCCACCCCAAGCGCTGGTCGATCAGAGCGCCTCAATGGCGCCACTGCCCAATTGTCTGCATTGATAGTACTCATGGTTGCATTTATCTGAACTGTGTGATACTCTGACAGCACGATTGCAAAAATGCAAGTGCTGAAAATATGATATCGCATACTTTTCAATTTATTTTGAATTGCATATGTCGCGCCTAAACAAACGAGTGATGATATAAAGTAAAAATAAAAACACGTTGATTACATGATTACTTGCTTACTATAGTAGGTAGGTTAACATGTCTATTAAACTGATAACTGATAAGTGATAAATTGCCAATTTATTTATAACAAAAATCCAGGGAGAGAGCTACTTATGTACCTATTGTATATTGTTGGAGATATAGTATTGCAGTAAAAAGAAAAACGCTAAACGGAAAAACGACTAGGTATTGACTAACGAGGCCCTCAGAATAAGACCATACTTTTCTTTTTTACTGCTTATTCCTCACTTCGATTCGAGTTCTGCTGCAAACATTTGTCGTAGTACTCGACATTTATCCGCTGGCTTATCTTTGCTCCCTAACGATAGAAACGCCTTTGAGTTGAAACCCCATTCTGGACCCCAACTAAAAGTAATATTACTACTTATATTATTAAAAATACCACCAAATTTACTTGTTACGAATAGCCACTGTCAGATGTTCTTTGCCTTCTTTATCCTTCAAAAGTGTGTAGCCAATAATGGTCACCTGGTGATTGGATTCACCACTTCCACAATTGCCAGTCCAGGGTTCTTCCAAAAAATACAATTTATCAATTAGAATTCTCAGACTTAATTACTTTTACGATTCCCAAAATTTCTTCAAACAAAATTTTTTTTGAATTTTAAAGTAAAAATACAATAAATCGGATTCGAATTCATGATTCAAGCACCGGTGCGTAAAACGCAGAATTGGGAATCTACATACATATTTACATACAATAATTAATTAGTAACGTACCTTCAGTCGCGCGATATTCCTGCAAAGAAAGAGGCATTTGAATGGTCGCCATAACTGGTCGCTGGTATTCATCGATGTATGCTTTCAATCTTTTGAAGCTGCTCAACTAACTGTCTTGATGATTTGTAGCGGGGGCGTTTGATGGTGCATTCTTTTTTCGGCATACACCTACCCGCTTTTTTCTATGTACGTAAAAAGCTTTTGTCCAGAAATTTTGGAATTATTGTAATAAAAATTAAAAATTAACCGTGTTTTCGAAAGGAAACTCTCGCACAGTACACAGATCCGATCCTTTTGCAAATTCGATGGCCTAAAATACATTTATAGGTATATTTTAGAAAAATCAAGCTTTTAAAATAGCACTTTTTGAGCATTGCCTCCGCTACAACCGTTACAGCCTGCTGGCAACTTGCAACAATTTGTAATCTGCGATGGACTGATAACTATTTTTTCGGCTTTCTAAATCAATAAATTAAAATTTTTATTTATAATTAATTTAATACTTTAGATGTACGAAAGCGTACTCGGTATGTAGAAATGAAAGCATGCGTGCTGCAACTACCGCGTAGCAGTTGCCACACGCTGACTGTAAATAATCAATGAAAGAACAGAATTATCAATAAAAACCACGTATTTTATTTAATAGTGTATTATAATTTATAACTTATAATTATTAAATTTTTTAAAGTAAAATTATTTTATTTTCATAAATTGTTATTGTCTTATATTTATAGCTTTATAGGTTACTTACCGAATAGTCAGGCCCCAGCCAATCTTCATTGATCATTTTTCTCATTGCGTTCTTCTGCGTGTGATTGTATTCATCTTCTTGAAGCACATTCACCAAAAAGATTAAAACGCAAATAATTCCTTGCGTCACAAATTCAAATAACATTTTTACTAAAATTTTATATTACATTAGCAATTAAATAATATTGATGATTTTCTTCCAAAAATTAGTCTTTCTCTCAATTTTCACTAGAATTGATCGAGAAGAAACGAGGGACACTTTTGAAAAAAAACAAAAAGGCAGCCAGCAATTATCAAATGATAACTGATAAGTGATAACTGATAACGATTTGAGAAATTTGAGGACCAAAGTCAATGTGGTTCAGGTTCAGGATCCATCGATCGATGTGGGGAATCCGATTTTAAATGTGCACCTTGTAAATTAGTTTTGATTGGCGATTAAAACCAATCGCCTTGTTTTTGGGATTATTTTATTGTTCTGGTCGGTCGATCTTCTACGATAATTGCCGTTAGTGGCCGAGATGGCCAGTACTCCTGAGGAATTCGATGATTTTTGTAGGGCACTCCCACAGTGCCATCATTTTGGGGTGTGTCTTCTCGGCCCAGGCTTCTTCGGTCGGTCGCAATGTCAATTCTTTTTGCACTTTGTCAGTCCAAATTAAAGTTAGAAGTTTGTTCCAATCGATTTACAGTCGAAAAAAAAGATTTATTTACAGTCGAAAAAAAGATTTATGTTGCGAATTAATCAGTTGCAATCTGGTTTAGTGTATATAATATTTTGCCAACGTAAAATGGTGTTGTCTCATCTGTCGCGGGTGTTTCCTCTGCTTCGGTCTATTCTCCACAACAGAGGCATCGATGAACCAGCAGGCCTTCTTTCTCGCCTCCAAAAATGCAAATGGCCGACTGAAAGAAGAGAGAGTAAATACTAAATATTAAAGATTGTGTGACATAGCTGAAACACATATTCACCAATTTTTTGAGCCAAACTTTTTTTGGGGGAAATACAAGTGCTGATTGATCTTTGATCAACAAGCAATTAAGTGATCTTGCTCAAAAATTCGAATTGCCCACATTGAACACTGCTCAATTTTCCCGCAAAATTCTGTTTTCAAAGTTTCGCGGCTCGAATACAACGATTGCCTGGACGATTTGGAAGCTGGAGTTGTAGAGTTGTGCTGGAAGAGGCCGCGAGTCTCCCCTTCGCGAAAGGCCCATTCGCATCCATTGCGCATTGTTCGCTTCCAGACTGAGCGCCCACAACACACCTTCGCACTGAAAATGTGGTTCTGATCAGATCCCAAAAACCCAAAATATTAGAGGAAGATAGAAAATTCAATTCAAGCTCAGCAGGTGCCGAAAATATGCCGACTAGTTTTAGACTAGTTTTGGGGCAATTTGCAAGAGATAATGATGAATGCGTGCCTTTTGGGCGGCAACTGTAGGCCAGCAGACGACCAACGTGGTGTTTTTTGCTTGCCGCCGCCAAATGGCCAATCGGGTGTTCACGCACCCAACGGGGTACTCGGCAACTCCGTCTGTTGAAACGGCCGGCTGGAGTGCCATCTCGCTGTACACGCAATGCTCAACGTCGAACAGCAACATCTGTATCGGCATGACTTCAATTAGGTATCAGTGCCTGGTTGCGTTTGATCGCCATTGATTAGAGCCCATCAGACCACCCACTCATTTCTCGTATATTGATTATTGGATTTTGTTTTTTTGTTTGCCCTCCTGCCTTGTCCAGCGCCAGTGGTCGCTCGTCCACCGTTCGGGAATGCAAAAAGGCGATGTGTTTTCCGCCAAAAATGAAGCATTGGTAGCTGGGGCCCCACATGAAGCTGTGCACCGTGGACCGCAGATCGGCATTCGACTTCAGTGCCTGGTTTGCACCGTTCTATAAAATGCAAAGTTGCATTTTAGCACATTTATTTTGAATAACTGATTTCAATAGTGGTGCCGATTAATTATTTGCATTTTGCTAATGACGATTTCAATTATAGCCCACCGATATGCACGCCCAAGACCATTGGTTTTTGTCATCAGTTGCTTTCAGTTCAAAAATGTGCGGCGCACAAAACTCGGCGGACTGCTCGCCATTCTCGTGCATCGTGGTGGCCTGCTCAAAATTGTTGACCAGCACGTAGAAGTGTTCCGGATCGAGAGCTAGCATGGCCCCTCTGTCGCCAAAACTCTCGCAGTGGATGGCCAAAGTGCCGTCAGTGTCCAGCACATCCAGCTGCCGCTGTTCGGGCGCAAATGTTGCAGAGTCGATGGCTAGCGAGGTCAAATAAAACCTAAAAATAGATACGAAGCATTAACTCGGATGGAATTACTGCCAGCTGTCTTGACCAAAAAATACCTGCACTCGTCAAGAGCTGATGAATCACAAGAAGCGACAAAAAGTGCACGCCAGCTCAGAAAAAACACGGCATTTTCGTGGCAAAGTCCGCAAACTAAACGTATTCACAAATCATTTTTTGCACAATTTTATATTTTGCACTCTTCTCTATTTACACCCCGAAAATTTCAAAACAATTAGTTCTCGTGTTTGCCGGGCCCCAGCCTATACCATATGAGTTGTTGCGCTCTCGTTCCATGTGAGTATCGAAAATCGGGTCGTGTTGATCCGGCAGATGCTGTTGCTCGTCGGGGAGATAAATGGGCGGATAGTTGTGGGCAGCTTGTGCAATTGGCGCAACAGTCCATTGCCTCAAATTGGAATCAAGGCCAGAATTGGGCGCAAAAACCAACTTAATAAATAATAAGTTCGAACACGAGAGTGAGGACGTGAGCAGCAAAATCTCTTTTTCAATTGAGATTTTTGGTCTACAATTTTTTTTTATATATTATTGACCGAATTTCTATTTTCTAGCCATTCGTTAGACTTCAATTCATACAATTTGGAATCAAATTTTTTTGCTCAAATATGCATTGCATTTCCGCTCTCAATTTGGTTTCGAGGATAATTTTGTCTTAAAATTTTGGTGTCGATTGGTAAAAAATCAAACCTCGTGCAGAGATTGTAGCGCCAGAGAGTCGAAAAATCGTCGGGGGTACTTCCAAACATGTACAGATTTTCCCCGTAATCGCTGATGATCGCCGCATCAAGACGACGGCCAATCGGCGCTTGCTCCATATCTATCACGTTTTATATGGCTATAACAAGCTTTTGTTGTAAAGATTTCTTCAGACAATTCTCTTTCGAAAATCTGTACTTTATCGTTGTAGCAATATATGTAATGAGTAATGACTAATGACCAGTGTTGTGACTTCGTATCTAGAGCTCGTACTCGTACTTGCATTAAAAATGTGCTCGTACCTCGTACCTTGCTCGTACTTTTCAAATAAATAGGAAAATGACCTTTTTCGGTAAAATGCTTTTCGATTTCGCGTTTTTCTTGTTTTTGCACCTTCTCTAGCTCTTACGGATGCTGTTTCTTCATGTGTTTCGAAAAATCCTGTCTGATGTCGTGATTCATATCTCTTGGTTAACTAGAACGAAATTTTTAACTAAAAAAGGGACAAAAATAAATTTCATACCAAGATCATACTTATTACAAAGTACGAAAAAACGGCTCGTACCTAGAGCTCGTACCTCGTACTCGTACCGAGTTTCCAAAATCGCTAGTACTCGTACTCGTACGTACGAGTACGAGACTGCAAATGACATTTGACAACTACATTAGCCATTGCAATGAGATTCAGGTCAAAAATTTCAAATAGACAATTTAAGAATTTAAATTTAACGCATCTTGACGAACTGAGTCGAATGGTGCAAAAATTAGGCCAATCTGACTGTCGATTTGAAATTTTTGACCCGAAATGCCAACTTTGACATGTCATAACTTTGTCCAGAATGGTCGGATCGGCCTAATTCTGGTACCATTCTACTCAGCTCGTCGAGACGCGTCGAATGAGCTATAATTTGTCGATTTGAAATTTTTGAGCTGAAAACCCAAAATCTGAGTACAGATAACTAACAAGTACCTCTTATTATTACATATGAGATTACAAGCTACGAACATGATTGAGACTCCACCTAACCCCCCCCCCTACTCTATTTGGTCTGCACTTTAGTTGTTTAGTTTCAGCGTAATCAGGTAATCACTAATCTACTAATCATAATCATATAATCAAGTCATTTAAAATCATCACACCGAACATCATCCTTCTCCTCACATCAATTCATCGTCCCGTTCTCATTTTCTTCCGTGTGCGCTTTTTGTCTTGCCAAATGGATATGAATTTTCGTCGCTTTGTGGACGACCCCTTTGCCTTGCCGTCTTCTTCGCCGCCTCATTCGCTCCAAGTGAATGGGGAAAGCGGGTGGGAAATGGGAATGGGGCGAACGCAGCGGCGGAGGCGAACAAAATGGCTGCCACCGTCCCAATTCCTCTCTATCACTGGGCAGAGCCTTTTCGCCATTCCCTGTCGCGCTCAGCCCCACTCTTTGGGTAACTTTGCGCCGTCTGCCCAACGCACAATTGGCAGGGTGCCCTTCTGCCGCTGCTGGAATGGGCGAAGCGAAGAGTGCAGAGACGCAGACCAGCACAGCAGCACACTGCTCCCAACTGCCGCTTCTGCTCTGGCTAGGCGGCCTTTGCTTGGGCGAAGCGAAGCTCTCTCAGAAGACCGAGGAAAGGAAGAAGAAGACTTTGGGCGCACGCATTGCGAAGACGCGTCCGGCTCGATGCTCGCAGCCATCCGCCACTTGCATTCGCCCATTTCCCGCCCGGGCAGCAGCCCAGCCCAGCAGCGGCGGAGGAGTCCTCACTCAATTCCCCCACAACAGCGGCAGAGGCGGGAGGCAAGCAGCCCCACCCAGCCAGCAGCCCACAGCTCCCCGCAGCAGCCCGGCAGTATTTCCCCGCCGCTGCTGCTTTGTGACAACGGAGGAGGACGATGGTGGGGTGGGATGGTGGGGATGGGGGATGGGAGGCGGACAGCAGCCCCCAACGACGGACGGCCAGCGAGCGAGTGGCGGCGGCGGAGAATTGCCGTCGTCGTCCAATAACCTCAGCCAGCGCCCGGCCTTAGCCAGCAAAATTTTTGCGTTTTGCCTATTCTCGTGTGCTCTCGGAGTCGCGGATTTGCGCCTTAACCTCAACTAATGTTGTGTTGCATGTTTTCAGACCAAAACACACTTTGCTCTCGACAAGCTATTTGTTGTTCTCCGTCGCACAACTGGAAAAATGAGCGCAACAGAGCAGCAGACACAAAAGCGGCGCGCCGAGGAGAATGGCGACGAAGAAGTCGCAACAAAGGCGCAGAAAGTCGACAACGGAGGCGTAAGAGCAGCGAACCTTTGGACAGAATTCACATTCACGGTTCAGGCTGTAAAGGGCGCAAATGACGTGAACGCCAACAGCAACAAGCTGAAAGGTTTGAGCGGAAATTGTACGCAAATCTTGATCGGCTGCGTTCAGCCAAAGCGGTGAATAACGAAAAGGTAGCCGCCGAGGAGGAGACGGAAGAGAACGAGGGCGAGGAGGAGAGCGAGGGCGAGTCCGGGGCAGGAGAGGACGACGACCTGGGCGACGAGGCGGACTCCGGGGAGGAGGACGCTGACGACGAGGAGGACGATGAAGGTACGGGTCAAAATTGGGAGCCAGGGCCACGAATACGAACTTGATTCCGCCGATTTAGGCGCGGGTGGAGACGACGACGAGGAGGGAGACGATGCAGAAGAGGACGCGGAAGGGGACGAAGAGGAAGAGGAAGAAGAATGAGCTGGCCGGCGACACTTTAAGCACCCAAACCAAAGAATGGGACATCGAGACGAAATTTGGAATGTTTGCGATTCGTCGTCGTTTGTTCGTTGCGTTGTTTTGTGGTTGGCCCCTCCCTCCCTCCCCAAATGCGCCCGTACTCTCCGCATGTTCTTGTTTCCTTCCACATACCATTTTACATTATTTACTTGATGCATCTGTTGAACACACCTCTCTCCCAAACATAAACATTCAAAAAACCATTCACATTGCACCGATGACCGAAGGTCACATTATATTATAAGTCGTTACCTCATTAGTCATTATCATTACATATTGGCCAGAATGAGGGCGCAGTTGACGGCAAAACCTGTCGGAATGAGGAAGGATTCTAGCGTCAATTGAACTGAACAATTGGTCAAACTGTTGAAATATCTCTCGTTTCCTGGTCCTGTCTCGATGCATGGGATTATGATAGGACATGTGAGACATGACAACATGAGCTCGCGTGAGTGCCAAGACAAAAAGCGCGATTCTTGGCGACTTGTTTAATGCAAATTATAAATTATGATTTATGTATACCCACAAAAAATAATTATTAATTACTACCAAAAGCCATGAGGCCATAACTAGTAGATACGTAGTATTTATAAAAAGAAAATGCAAAATATGTATTAGTACTCGGAAAATAAATCATTTTTTTTGACCTGATTCAGAGAAATGGTTGAATCATAAAAGTATAATTATGGGGCTTATGACAAGGCGATAAGGATAAGGTGATAGGTGATGCAGGTTTCATTAGTTCATTACTAGTAAAAAAAATTGAAAAAATAATTATAAAATCTGTCCAACGCTAATAAGTAATATGTAAGTAATAAGTAGGGAACGGATTTATATTGATTAAAAATCTCCAAATATTGAAATAAATATTGAGAAAAAATTGCCAAAATATTGACTTTCACCTATTTTTGCGGTTTTTAGACAAAAATTTCATTAGAAAAATGCAATAAAAATTGCAAATTTAGCTATTTTGGGGCCCAAAAACCTATTTTGAGCTGAAAACAAAAATAGGTGCCTATTTTGGGAATTTTGCTACCTAAAAATCCGATTCCTATTGATATGCATCAATGAATTCTTTTTCGGAATGTTAGACGTAAATTTCTGTCGAAATTAATATTACTTTTTCTAATTTTCTTCTATTCTACTACCTTCCAACAAGAATTCTCTACCATGGCAAGCCGATTTTGACATAATTTTGGGCATTCTGACTGAAAAATGGAAAATATTGACTAAAATATTGGGAAAAATGGCGAAATATTGAGAAAAAAAATAAATATTGAAAATATTGACAAAAAGTCCACTCAAATCGAGTTTTTAATATGTTTTTCGTACGTTTCAGGTCATTGGGAATCTGCAAAAAAAATATTGATTTAAATATAAATCCGGTCCCTAGTAATAAGTAATAACCAGTGGCGATCGAAGATGCCCAATTGTTTTGTTTAGAAATTATTCAAATTCAAATGTAAACAACGAAGTCAAAGGAAACTTTTTCAGAAGCACTGCATTGGGTTGTCTGGAAATCTGGATAGGAGGCATTGCAGGTGAGAGACTGAGACAGACACTCTTTCATGTGCGCACAATATTAGTAGACATAGGTCGACGCTAGACAAGTAGACCGTTCGCAATTCGCAATTCGCATTGAAGTGCTATTGTTTGATGTTTACGTGTTTACTCCTTTTACCATGACTCTCGGGAGCTGGATGGGCTATTAGGGATGAGGGATAAGGATTAATCAATAATCAGTTAATCACATTTATTCATTTATTGCTCATAACCTCATAAGTCATAAATAAATAATACGCATAAAAATGACACAGCAATGCACATTAATTATTACGACCAAAAAAGGAATAAAATATTTTTAAAAAATGGCCAAAATTTTAAAATGACACCAGGCAAAGATGGAATATAAAGATTGAGAAATGGGCCGTATTGGGAGGTATTCAATTGGCCTCTTTTTGCCCCAAAATGACGTCCCCACCCGCCGTTATCTTCGCACTACTGTGCTTTATGAGGCTCTCCGCTGGCGTTCTTCTAGTTGGTGGACAGCGGACCACACCCGGCCAGGAATTCCGGCGCTGTTGTGAACAACACCAAATGCCTCCGCATCTCGTCAACGAATGTTAGCACAAAATGGGAAAATGCTCTAGGGTTGTTGCTGTCAAATGGAACCCCCGACACTGAGATCTCGATTCAGCCTAAAAATTCCGACTTGCCTTTTTTGCTGATCCCGGCCAAGATCTCGGAATCCAGAAACCAATTCGGGATTTCCCGGGATTCCGATCCGCGCTCAACCCCTTTTTAAAGACTGCAAATACCCGCCGGAGCCGTTGCACGGGGCCGACCGGGCGGACATACTGGCGGAATTCTACGTCGGTTACCTGAACTGCTACACGCGCCAAAGGGACAACAAACGTGAAACGATGACAGAATTCGGCATTTATAACCGTACTATGTCAAAGAGTGCTGTCGCAACGCCATCGTTCCGGAGCAGTGCATGTTGCTGTGCGGTGTGTTTCCGCACGGCCAAATAGCGCCGGAGGTGCCTTGCGAGACGTGGTCGAACCGCCGCAAAATCTCCAACTGCAACTACGGCTGTTGTGATAACCGGCGGGAAGAACTGCGTCGGCTGTGACAGGGAGCAAGAATGCAAATTGTTCTTTAGCGTAAGGGATGGACCATCGGCAATAAAAATAACCAATTTATTCAGTGCATGAAATAGGCAAGATCTAAATACAATGCAAAATACAAAATAGGGTGTACCTATGTGAATGTGAGTGAACACATTGATCAATGGAACAATCATTGATGAATGAATGATCTGACGCGAAAGGACTAATAGTGGAGAATGGCAAAATTTTGGCCTTAAAATTGTTTGAGTAAAGCCAAAATTTTGGAGTGAAAATAATCAAAATATGAAATGTTGATGGAAAATTGGGAAATTTGGAAAATGAGTGCAAATTTGGTTGAGCAAATGGTGTCTCTGGAGATGGAGTTGCGCTGAGTTAACGGGTCTAGTCGGCACTAATCGTCGCTAATCGCCATTTGGCACAGGCCATCCATCCATTCATTCTTCACATCATGGTCGGGTCCTCCTTCCAGCCCTTGAATATTATTGATTCGATTCTCAAATTTTACCAATTCGAGTTTGTTTTGGCCGACCTTTGAGTAGTTGGGCGAGTCTATTTCCGAACAGGGCACCAAGTCTTCGGCCCGGATCTGATTGAAGGCGTGCTTTGGCACCTGAGAGAGGAAATTTATTATTTATGTATTGATTTTTAGGGTTGTCAAAACAAGCTTTATTTTGGTGAGAAAGTGACCAAAATGGCCATTTAGCCAAACACCCACTCGCGTCATGCCGTCGCCAGACTCGCAGAGGATGCGCGCAAGAGAAGCCCTCTTGACCTGCTTCAGCTGCTCCCTGCTCATCATTTTCTTGTTCTCGTAGAAGAACCTAAGCGTTTTGAGGAAATATCAACTTGGAAAATGAATAAATCAATCTATCCGGCGATACTTAATTTTTCAGTTGCACTAATCCCAATATTTGCACATTTTGAAGAAGAATTCATTTTTATTACCGGTCGCCATCTCTGAGGGCGCGGAACTGTTTGGCGATGATGCAGGCCAGCGTCGGTCCTGCAAAGGGACATGGATAAACAGACAACACAACCGGCAGCCTACCGACGAGGGCGCCCTCAACAGGGTCCTCCAGGAGCAGCCCAACGTACATGTCGATCAAATCTGTGGGCGAGATTATTCAAAATTCAAATACCTATTGTACCAATTTTAAGCTAATCTTTCTATGCTCAATTTGTAGCGGTGCTGATGAGAGAGAACACTGACCGACTCGTTTGTAGAGCGTCCGCAGATTCTCGCGCACAATCTCGTTGGTGATTGTGTCGTTCAGGTCGTTGAAGTCGTGTGCGGGCGCCAACCCGCACATCTCTCGCCACTGCGTGTAGCCGGGAATGCCGTGGTCCCGTCCGCGCTGGATGTTGATCGAGCTGGGGGCGGGGAAACAGCTTCATTTTGCCAAAATAGTCGAGCATTTGGGAGAATAAATTGGCCAATTTTGGATTATAGAATACTATCGAAATTAGAAGAGATTCCACGGGGTCGGCTAGAGTTAGTATACCTAACTCAATTTCTAGCTTTAGCTTTTGCCCTGACTGATGAGCTATGGCCCATCTCAAATGCCACTGGCACTTCCCCTGCTGACCCCAAATCGGAGTTGCCGAAGATCTTCTCGGTCACCGCTGGCGTCAGACGTTGCGGCATCTTGGCGGGCAGCGTCATCATTCCTGGAGCACAATTGTGAACTGTGTGTGTTTTCCCAGTTGCCTCTGATCAGCGGGTCGATCCCGTTGTTGATGATGTGGATGGACTTGAACATGCCGTCGTTGAACGGAATCCCGCCGAACTGCTGGAACTCGTCGTTGAAGAACGGGTAGAACTCCTGCAACCACAAGCATTTGCAATTCGCGTTCTAGCTTGAGATTTGGGAAGAATTCTTTTAAATCTCTGATTTGACTGATCCGATCGATTAAAAAATAAATGTTATACGAAGTGCAGGGACTTTTCACTCTCCTCGTATTCCTCCAAATGTCCTCTCACCTGGATCATGCCGTGCCCAAAGCGGAAGGCGCAACCGGTGAACTCATTCTGGAAAAGGGGTAGTCAAATGGGCACATCCGAAAAATTCCCTTGGAGTTCCCAAAGAGCTTACAAAGACAGACGGATCGACGCGCGGATTGTAGCCGCGGTAGGGGCCGATCAGCTCGTCGAACTTCTTGCCCAGCAGCCGCGGCAGGTACTCCTCGAATGTGATTTTCTGCACCACCGCCCCAATGATGCGCCGCGTCTCCAGGAATATGCGGTCCTGGTCCCAGTGCTCGTTCACCTTCTGCAACTGCAGCGCGATTCTGAACAGGGAAATTGGCATTCGTTTGACAACATTCATCGAGATAAAGGCCCGACTTCGCCTATATGCTTGTTCACCTGTTGTGCTCTCGCACGAAGAGTGTGTGCAGTGCGGCCAGCCCGACGAAGATGTTGGCGCGGTCGTCGCCCGCAATCACGTTCTGGTTGTTGTCCACCGGCGGGAAGATGCGTCCGCGCAGGATGTTCGTCTTCATGAAGCCGCCCTGCCGGAACAGGAACTGGTCCCGGCTGCTGCTCCCGTAGATCTGGGCGGGGAAAGGGAATGTGCACTGTTCAAGGCATTGAATAAGTGCAAACCATTGAGGCGTCAATGAAGGCGGTGTTCTCGTTGTACTGCTCGCGCACATTGTCCAACCCGGTGCCGCAGACCTCAACGGCAACCACATTCGACATTGGGAATGCAAAACGAAGCAATTTACCGGCGAAGAGCGCGCAACCGGCAGACACATGAATCGACCGAACCTGTGTGGACAGTCTCATAATAAAGAAGGCGAGTGGCAATGTTGCAGCGTACGTTGGGTCAAATCGGGTGAGCATCACCGGGAAACACTGTCCGCCTTCCGACATGCAACTGGCGCACACCTAATAGGTATGTATCGAGATCATTTGTTCAGTGGCAAAAAGTCAACTGACCTGGTTGTTCAGCATGGACGTTTTGGAGACGTCGTGGGCGATGAACTGGCCCCACTGCATGAACAGGGCGTTCCACTTGGCCGTGATCTCGGCCGGACTGCTCAGCATCAGGCGGCTGGCCTCCCGCGAGGAGGGCCGCAGCCGATTCAGGGCGGCCACCGGCGCCGACAGGTTGTCATCGTAGATGGGCGCCTTCATCCTGAGAATGGACAAACGAATGTATTGATTACACCGACTTTAGCCTACGTTGTAATTTTGGAATTTTGTCAGACCGAATGTTCGAGACTCGAGACCTTGATCTTAGAATCGCGATCTCTTAGCTCGAGATTTTGACTTCAAAACACTAGATCAAACATTTATTTATGGCTCTCTGGTGGTTGGGCATTTGGATCAGTTTAATTCGTTAGTCCTTTAGTCTGGTCGATTCACCTGGCCAGCGGCATGAAGGCAGCGCCCAGCAGCGGTTTCTCCAGGTTGTTGCAGGTCCCTTGAGGGAGAGTGGTGATGCGGACGCAAACCAACAAATGGTTTCGTTTTACCGTCGAAGCTGCGGAACTTGAGGTGGTAGCACAGGTTCTTCTTGCAGTTGGGTGCCGCCAGAGTGGACACGCACCCGAATGCGTTGTTGCTGATGCGCACATCGGTGGACGAGATGGTGCGTCTAATCGTGATATCTGCAGGGAAATGCCGCCAGAATGAGTCGGCAGGGCGAAAAAGAAGTAACTAGTAAGGATGTTGTGTACCTTCGTGGGTGGAGACGAAGGTGCCTGTGGAATGGGGATAAATGGATTTGACATGAGGGGCCACTGCTTCTTCAACTCACAGTCGGACTCTTCGAATTCGCCGTTCTCGGCACGCAATGCGGCGGCGCCTGAATGTGTTGCATTTGATCACATTCCCAGATTAATTGATTGGCGGCCACCTTTGCACATTTTGCACGACCGGGCACAGTTGACCAGCATCCACACGGCGTTGGTCTCGCACTCTGAAAACAGAGACGCGAATTAAGAATTTCGGTTTCAGTTCAATCGGTCAATTAGTGCAAAAACAGTGATCTCCCAGATTTTGTAAGGACCAATCAAAAGGTCACAACTGGTCGAATCCAGATCTGATTAGGACCGGATTCTCGTAATACGACGAAACAATGTTGTTGTTTTTTGGTTCGCAGACTCGATTCACCTTTGATGGAAGACCAAAAGGCGCAAAGGCGATGTCTGTCCACGCAGACGGCGGTGCCTGAAATCAGGGGAATGCGTCCGTCGGACATTTTTTGCTCTTCACCGTTGCACTTGTCGCACGAGACGGGACAATGGTCGCGCATCCAGTCGCGGTTGGAGTCGCACTCGCCGATCGAAGACCAGAACTTGCACAGATCTGGAAGAGAAAGCACAATTTGCGCCATTTTGTTCACTGGCTTGACCCCCAAAGGGAGTTAAGGTCATGCTTCTAGCAATAAGAATCCACACAAAAAGACGGTGCTGGCCTAGAAGAAAGAACTCTGACCGTGGTGGTCCGCGCACTCGCCGTCCGCGAACTTGGCGCTTTTTCTCGGCGGCCGCTCGTCCGACTCGTCAACGGAGGAGGACGGCCGACTGGGCGAAATGCTCGGAGAGTGCGCTGTCGTGGCGGCCTTTGGCGGCCTTGTGGTGGATGCGGCAGTTGTTGTTGTGGCTGAGGTGGCGGTCGTCCTGTGGAGAGTGCGGTTATTGGGATCTTTTTGATTTTTCGTTTGCGCAATTATTTGTTTGCCAAAAATATCTTGTTTGCTAATTCCACTAAAATCAAAACATTTCGTGTTTCTACAAATTTGCTGTTTGCCCAAAACATGTCAAGAAAATGATCAGATTGGCACCTGACCTTGATGGCGGCCTTACCGTCTCTCGGTGGTCGTTTTCGTCGTTTTTGGCGTTGTGGGTGGTGCCTTTGGCATTGTGCTGGGGAATTTATGGGGCTCTTCTCCGACCGTTGTGCCTTCCTCCTCTTGGCGGACGGACGGCGCAGAGCCCCGCGGCAAGTCCAAATCGAAGAGACGGTCGTCCATCCGGAACGAGTCGGCGCCCTCCTCCACGTCGTTTTGGCCTGCAGCACTGGCATCTGAACCGGGAAACAGTGAAAACTACGTGTTGCGTACTTTTTTGGCTTTGACAAAGATTTCATAACTTTTGGCATACGTCTTTTGTAGGGCTGACAGTTGAACATGTCTACTGTCCAACCAAATACAGAGAAGTCACTTAGCTTTAAAAGAAATTTTTAAATTTAAAATTCTGAGAAATTGCCTACTTTTCTCTGACTGTGACCTAGGTTTTTCTCAGAATTTTCTTTAACACAAATTGATCAAGTTTTAAACTAATTTTGTTGAAATGCGTGCAATCAATTTTTGGCGCTTTCCCCAAATTATTCAAATCATCGCTTTCCACTTCCCACGCTCGCTTCGCCGCATTTTCCAGTTTCACGCCACTATTTGTCAGAGACAAGCCGCCAGAGCCAGTTTGGTCGGTCTGAGACGCGCAAATGAAACGCAGCGGCGCGCCACGCCTTCAAGGTCAAATCCAGGCGCACAAATCCATCCACGCCAATCGCTCATCACTTTCACTGGGCGCTTCTGCGCCAACAAACTTCCTTTGCTTGGCTTCCCTTTCCGCCGATTCTAATCCCCTCGCCCGTTTGATTGATCCCAATTCCAAGTGACAGCGCAAATCCATCCACACGCGCACGAAAGCAAACACACAAGGAATATGTTGTGTCTGCGGCAGGGCAACGAAAGACCCACAAATTTGGGCGATAGGAATAGGAAGACATCAAAAATGAATTGACAGTGTTTTTGAGAAGTCGACACATTTTGAGGACCCTTTTTGGTCACTTTCGAACAAAGTGCTCTTGGTGGCCATTGATCTCTGATCAGTCGACAACAGACCAAGTGGGATCTTCAATTGAAAATCGGAAATAAGCGTCGACAGACTTGAGGTTACGCAATGAAAGAGGCTAAGATTCGGCGGCGAAAATAACCCTTTGGGTTTTAAGGGTCTTCACTTGAACCTAATATTTTCCCGAAATTGGACTCACAAGTGGCCACCGCCAGGAGGCAGCAGAAGAGTCCGAATGTACGGCTCACGGGCACCACTGGGGACATTCGGCGCTCAGTGGACCGCTCGGGGGCAGAGGCCATCTGGTGTCGTCCGCTGGCGACTGTGTGGCGCTGGGTGACTGATGCCGAAGAGCAGGCAATTGGCTGCTGCTGTTGACCCATTGCGACGTTGGAATGGCCTAGGAATGGGCGTCCAGCATGGAATGGAACCAAAGGCACCTCGAACGAAGGGTCTTTTGTGGTCTACTCTAAAACAATGGAACTGGAGGAGGGTGGTTGGCGCAGAGCGAACAGCCCTGGGCCATCAACAGAAAGTGTGGTCACTGGACATTGATTTGAGCACGGTCCAACGAATGCTTTGTGTGCGCGCATTTTTATTGGGCGCCAGTCACAGTGAGGCCACGGGAACATGGGCACCCTCTCTCCCCCGATCGCTTCATTTGGCCATTTGGCGCATGGAATGCGAATGCACAGCACTGCTGTGGCCTCCACCGACCTTTCGACTCTATTTAGCCGCCGCCACCGCAGCACCAGTTTTTGCGCTTTAGGCGGCGGTTCCTCGCATCGCTTTTACCTGTTTGCGCAACAATAACCGAATGTGACACAAAAGAGGACAAAATGGGAGCCGCACCAGGGGCAGGCGGGGATTAGGCAAGTGCAAATTGTGCTTGACGACTGCCATCAATTACCTCACAAAGCTGGAGGGAGGACATTCTGCTGCTGGGAAGGGGCTATTTCGGAAAAAGATCGCGACGGACTATGAAGGCCACTGGACCTTTGTGTACTTTCGGAGGAGCAAAAAGCCCCATCAGCCTAAAAAATGGAAACCCCGGGGACGTGGAAATCCTAGATATGAGGCCAAATTGGAAGATCGAGGGAACGATTTTGGCGGCTGTGAATTTCAAATAGAAAAACGCCAAAAGAACCAGCATTTGGGTCTGATCTTTCGCCAATTGTCCAGCCGAAAGAATATCGGACCGGATCGGATATGTGTGGCGAGAATGGAGCACACAGAGTGAAGCGGAGGTTGGCTGGGGGGAGGTAACGTGAAAAATTGAAAAACGTTCGCGCGCTTCTAATATGCTAATCAAGTGACGAATGTGCTGCGCGACGTAATCCTAATCCGCAGTTGTGGAAGAAACAAGCAGCGCAAAAACCAGCAAAAACGGTGGGGCGGGCGTGTGCCTTTTGCCGCCCCACGGCTGCGTCCATTCCCCGCCAATCAGGCGTACAAAATGCGCAGGAGAGTGAGTCTCCCTCCGGGAGAAGGACGCCCTTGGAATTGTTGACCAGAGCCGGCGGCGAAAAGATGCGTCGGTCGCCCGCCGAATGTGGGAAAGCGAAAGCGGCGGGCGAATTGTGCGCGCGATGGGCGGCTCGCCTTCGAGCAACGAATGAATGAATGGTTTCTCTTCTCTCGTGATGAGCCCATCTTCCGCCCGACAACAAACAAACACAACACTAGCATTTAGACAACACTAGTATCTAATAGATAATAAAAAATAAATAGTACTGTCGCTGCAGAGTGCAGAGCAAATGCTGACTGACCACTGACCAGTGACCAACAAAAGCTATACTTTTTGCTGACATTTTTGACTGATTAGCTTCAGAGGTTCAGAGTGTGAATGAAGAGTTGTTAACTTGTGAATGCGCTAGAGACCTAAAGAAGTAAAGAATGGGGCATTTGGGAGCGATTGTGCCTGGATGAGTCTGGCAAGGTTATGGCAAAAAAAGAGACAAATCACCCATTTTTCAATTGTTTTATAACTTTACCAAATGCCAATAGTTCTCTAACAGGAAACTGAAAGTCCATTGGAAATGTATTTATTAGAAGTCAACTGCCTCAGTTTCTGTGACATTTCATTGACCAAAAAGAGAGCGTGAACAGAGGTAAGACTGGTTCGAGAGTTGGAAACATGCGTCCACACGGGCAACTCCACTTCTTGCTTCATATATCGCTTTCGGCGAATCTCCTTGGGCGCATCTTTTGCAATGAATATGATCATCAAAATCAGCATCTTCTTCGCCATCATTACGCGCCCGCGCATGTCACTTGTCAATCAAATCGATGAAGCGAGTGCGAAAATTGTGACGGGATTGGGCTGATTGGACTGAGATTGCGCTCCTCCCAGTCCAGTTCGAGAAGAACGTGAATCCGTTATTCATCGGAGTCGAACTGATGGATTCGTCCGATTCACACCATTCTGTATCCACCATAATTGGGCAAGTTGTGGCACCAAAATGTGTAAAAAGAGTCCATCAGTCATTTGCCTATTTTTGCTGTCAGGACCTGGGCTGCTGTGATTGCGCACCGCTTCTCATGAATTGGGGGCGCCAAACAAAGCAGCCAACGGGCGACGTGGCACGCTCGCGCGCCATTTGCCTAATGCGCCCGATCGGGCCACCACAGCCCATTCCCATCCCATCGATTCTGCTCCCCATTGCCCAATCCACACAAACCCAAATGCCAAAATGAAAAAGGGGAAAATGCGCATGATGTTGATACAATTGTTGCTTTTTTTGGCGCTCCAAACTGTTGCGGTTGCACAACGCCCGTTGCCGCCCGACGCAGACGATGTGGGCGAGGAGGACAAGGACAGTGGGCGAATGGCCCAGAATTACGCAAATGCCGGGTAATTGGATTGGCAAACACCTTTTCTGGCTTTAAACAGTGTGGGATCCGAGAATGCCCACAGATCCGATCAGCTATGAACGGAGACTAATCAGTGATCAGTTTGTTGATTGGATTGATCAGCTCCAAACAATGGCTGATCAACAAACAATTGATGTGAGGCCCAAAATCGGATTCCGCACTTTTGATGGCAAATTTCGATGGCTTTGGGAATCGGGAATTGCCACCTTCCAGGCCCCTCAGCCAGACCAGGCGAGCGGCACTACTGCGGCATTTCCCCTTCCTGGAGTCGGCCACAGATGGCGCCATTCTGGCGTTCGACGCCATCACCAACGACCCCAGCCTGACCAAGGGCCAGATTGAGCAGGAACGCCAGAAGTGGGCGGACAAACAGTCGGAGGGGATCAGAGGGGCGCTCAAGGAGTGGCGGGACCGCATTGAGGACAGCATGCGGCAGGCACTGCGCCGCATTGAGCACTCGCTGGACGAGGAGCGCGAGCTGTACTGGAAGGTGAAGGGCGTCATCCTGAACCAGGACATTGGCCGCCAGAGGGAGTGCGAACTGATCCGGGAAATAATGAACAGGGAGGAGGAAGCGATGCGCCAAAAGTTCACGCAGAACGTGAACATCCCGCTGGTCACGTACTGCATGAACCAAGGACAACCCGGGGCTGCAAACGGTGGCTCGGGAGTGATGACGCAGGTGAATGCGCCGGGAGTAGACGGTGAGACGCCCGCTGCCATTGGAATGGCAGAGATGGAGAAGGCAGAGCGAGAGAGAAAGAACTCGAAGAAGGACAAAGATGATGCAAAGAGCAGCAGCAGTTCCTCCAGCAGCTCAAGTTCGAGCAGTTCGTCCAGTGGCAGTGAGAGTGATGAAGACGAGAAAAGGCGGAAGAAGAAGCGAAGGAAGAAGAGCGGAAAGGAGGAAGGGAGCAGCAGCAGCTCATCGAGTTCAAGCAGTTCAAGCAGCTCGTCCAGTTCGAGCAGTTCAAGTACGGCGGAGGAGGATGATGCGGATGAGGGGAAGAAAAGGGTGAAGAAGAAGAGGAATGGGCCGGATGGAAGAGAAAAGGATGATGAAGAGGAGGATAAAAGAGACAAAAAGAAATCGAAACGGGAAAAGAAAAAGAAGCGAAGGGAGAAAAAGGAAAGAGAGGATAGGAAGGCCATCGCTGGGAATGCAACAATGCGCAAATGGGAGAATGGGCAGAGTCAAACAACGGTAGGCGACGGGGGCGCCGGCATTATTAGCCCAATGAAGGGCGCAGAGGGTCAAATGGAGTTGGGGGCGGGGAGTGAGGCGGAAGCGCCAAAAACTGGAATTGCTGGGGTTGGCGCCGGTGAAAATGCGCTGAAAATTGGCGAACAAGAAGAGGCGGATGGAAAGGAGGGGAAGAGCAAGTCCATTTCCATTGAGGAGGACGAAGACGGCAAGAACCCAACGGAAAACGCCGGAATTGACGCAAAACAGGGGGAAGAAGACGGAGTCGAAAAGGACGAAGTGAAGAGTGAGGTCGAGGAGAAGAAGGATGGAGACGAAGTTGAGAAGGGCGAAGAAGAGGAGCAGAAGGATGGGGACGAAGAAGAGGAGAAGAAGGGGAAAAAGAAGCGGAAGCAGAGCAAAAAATCAAATGATAAAAAGAAGCGGAGAAGCCGTAAAAGAAAGGAAAAACGGGAACGGAAGAGGCAAAACGCCAAAGAGGGGAAACAAGACGGCGGGGATGTGAAAAAGGACGCCAAACCAGAGGATGAAACGAAGAATGACCAAATTGGCGAAAATGTTATTTCGCCAGCAGTGCAAATTGGAGGGAGTGGAGTGAGCGAAAATTTGACACAAAATGGCCAAAATGGCGTCAAAATGGCTGAAATTGACGGACCAAAGCTGGCACAACAGGACAATCAGACGCCTGGGCCGAATCGGAACAACTCGTCCCGCAGCACCTCCGCCAGCGGGGAACCGCCCCAACAGCGGAAATGAGTCCCTTCCCGAGTGAAAAAACCTTTGATTTTCGGGCAATCCCCATTTTGGAGAGTGTAACCATTGCAAACACACATTGATAGTGACCGCCTGCTGCTTAATGCCAGGGATCGCCAAAAGAGCAGCAGAACTTTGGAATTTGGATTAGAATTGGTGGGGAAGTCTGCATTGAGCCCCCCTCTCTCTCCCTCACTCGCTTGTTTTGGCGATCCTCTCCACATTTACCCGACTGTCACTGTGTCTCTGCAACTCTGCGCGCATATTTTCTTATTTTCCCCCTCCTCCACTCTACTCCACGTCATTTCCGCACACATTTTAAAATTTGAACGTAATTTGTCTTTTGTGATTTAAGGATTTAACCGTGTAAATGTAAATCTGCCAAATTCGTTTCCATGATATAAGAACAGAGTCGAAAATGAACTTTAATTCCGTTCTCATCGTTCCTCTACAAAGGCGACAGATCCCTCCCACACTTCCAAATCAATCATTTGAGCGTTAGCTTGTATCAAAGAATCGCTAGTGTGAATAGTTGGGAAACCTTTGGAACATAAATGTGTTCCCAGGATGAATTGGAGGGTGGGAAAGGCAGGATCAAATCAGAAATCACAATCCGTACATTTATTTATATTTACAGTAATCATAACACCAATCAAATGTGTCAAAAACCAGACAAAAGAATAGATGTGGAAATGAGTATTCCTCGATCAGACAATTTCACATAATCAACTGTGTCTGGCCGATCAGTGCCATTTCATATTCGTAAAGTCTGTTGAATGGAAGAAGAGGGGAGATCTTTTGTGTTGAGTTTGAGAGTGGAGTGGACTGACAAACTTCAGATTTTATTGGTGACCATTTAAGGAACTACCCGACTCAGATTGTGTTCAAGGTGAGCCCCCACAAATTCGCAAAGTTCCGCGAATTCAAAAA
>VAHH01000035.1:0-86694 GCA_013357305.1 Radopholus similis
CTTTTACGTTCAGTAAAGTAATTTTAAGATCGAACCATAGTGGGTCTGATGGGAAAATTTTTGGGGCGTAAGTCAAACTCTTACCTTGCCTTAACCTTGGACAAGATGAAGCGGTCGGCTGCCGGATGACGCGGTTCCCGGATGTCGTAACGCATTTCAGCAAAGAACAGAGTAGCCACAATCTCTGCAGCGCTGCAACTACTTGTCGGATGTCCAGAGTTGGCTTTGCATGTTTGCTCAATGGATGATACGCGCATTCGATTTGCTGCATCCTGGAGCTTCTCAATATCCGCGATGGAAGGCATTTTGGATTGTTGTAAGTGAAATTGAGATTGTTTGGCGAAATTTGGTAGTAAGAAGGAACTGAAACTTTCGAAAATTCGTACATGTACAAAGAATTTAGCTCACAAAGCTGTGATCTGACTTTTGTTCGTCAAAAATCGATGAGAAAATTTTGGAATAGTTTGGCGAAATGAGATCCGACAAAATATTGATTGTATTCGCTCATTCATGATCATGACAACCATTTTTGTATTATTAATAAAATTTACTTAAATAACACAAAACTTTTTGCAATGTAGTACTAGTATTTTAAATACAAACGTGGATGGCCATTTTTGGACAACATGCCACGGATACCTACCACCAATAGATGTACTCCCCTTTTCATCGTTCGCCACCAATCCAATTTTTAAAATTAGTGGCAAAATTTGTTTTTTTCTTTGTACTCTCTTAGTTTCACAGCAACACTATCAAAAAATCAAGCAATTCGCACTAAATGAAATTAGGATTCAAAATTGGATTGGTGGCGATGAATGAAATCGAGAGTAAAGAGTATTTCATGACGGCGGGGGTCGTTTCAGTGTCCACGATTTTAAACTACGCCTCCCCCCGTTTAAGCCTAAGTCCTAGTCTAATGTGTAGCCAAGTAACTTTATAAGCTTAAGCTTATTACTGAGCCTAATATTAATCCTTAAATGTCGTGTAACCCCTTCGGTGTTGTGCCGTTTGATGATGATTGTGAGCTGACCGGAAACTGAATGGACACTGAATCGTGAACACTGAACTGACCGAGCCCGTTTCATGGCCCTTATTTTTAGATTGAAAAAGGTTCTTTCAGGCAGCAATTTGGATTTTTCATTTTTAGGCAGCGAATTTGATTTTTTAATAGCCAAAAATTAAGTGACTTACATATAATACCAACATGTTTTGAAAAGAAAGAATGAGAGGAAAGTGTGCAGTTGAGTTGTTATCATATCATTATCAAGTTACCACTTTCATGTGAAGAAGCAATTAATAGCTGTTATAGTTATATAATCATTTATCAGACCATTTTTGGATCAGTCGGTTTTCAATGGTATGAAAAATGAGTGGTGGAGGATGGGGATGAGCACCAAACGACAAACATTTCATACCTGATTCGTGATACTAGGTGAAAAATAAATGGGAAAAATGGCGCATTAAGAGGTGTGAAGTGAGAACACGTGTAAGCGAAAGAGTGCGAGGAATAAAAATCAAATCAAATATGTAATTTACTGATGCTTTTACCCATGGTGTCAATCGATAGAGCTTGACGAACAGGATTACTTCATAATCATAACTTTGTTCCGAACATTTGCTTGAAAAAAATTCAGAATAAAACAAACCTTAAAAGAATTTTTTAAATAATAATGGCCGATAAGGATCAATTGGTGCAGCGCGCCAAACTTGCTGAACAGGTGTTATTAGACTCATAAGTCATAACATTTTCAATTCCGCATCAATTTTGCAGGCTGAGCGTTACGATGATATGGCCCAGGCGATGAAGAGTGTAACCGAGCAGGGCGCCGAGCTGTCTAATGAGGAGCGTAACCTTCTTTCAGTGGCCTACAAGAACGTGGTCGGCGCTCGCCGTTCCTCATGGCGTGTTATCTCATCCATAGAGCAAAAAGCGGAGGGCGTCGAGAAAAAGCAACAAATGGCCAAGGAGTACCGTGAGAAAGTGGAGGGTGAATTGCGAGATATTTGCCAAGATGTTCTGGTAATGAAATCAAATTCGATCTCGAAATTGACCCGTTTTCTCCCAGAACTTGCTTGACAAGTACTTGATTCCAAAGGCTGGCAATCCAGAGTCTAAAGTGTTCTATCTGAAGATGAAGGGAGACTACTTCCGCTATCTTTCCGAGGTGGCTGCTGGAGATGCTCGCAGCGGTAAGTCTAGTACCTGCCTCGATATTTACTTAAACGCGAATCCAGATGTTGTTGAAAAATCGCAACAGGCCTATCAAGAGGCATTCGACATTGCCAAGGACAAGATGCAACCAACTCATCCAATTCGTCTGGGCCTGGCACTCAACTTCTCCGTGTTCTACTACGAAATTCTGAACTCTCCTGACAAGGCTTGCCAGCTGGCTAAGCAGGTACCCTACTTGGCTTTGGCTTTTAATTCGGATTCACAAATCATGTTTTTTAAAACATATTTTAGGCTTTTGACGATGCGATAGCTGAGCTGGACACCTTGAACGAGGACTCTTACAAGGACTCCACACTCATCATGCAATTGCTGCGCGATAATCTCACCTTATGGACTGCGGACACTGCTGGGGACGAGCAAGAGGCCGTTGGTGAAGGCGCAGAAGGAGGAAATTGAATCCTAGAGAACAAAAACAATGGAAGGCTATAAACATTAACACACATATTAATTAGTAATTTGACTTTAAATCTAGCATATTCCTGATTTGGGTTTGACATTGTTTGATTTTTCAAAAATTTTAATACGCAGCAATAATCTGATTCTTCATCGTTAAAATAAAACTAAAATTTACTTTCCGATTTGATTTGGAAATTTAGTTGCTACTCATTTTATTTAATGTATTTTCCAAACTTTTTTCACTACCCTATCTAGTTTTTTTGTAGCGAAAAATATGTCTGAAAATTCAAGTTCATCGGAAAATGATGATGATGGTGATGAGAGAGAGGAAAGGGGGGAAAGCGATGATCCCATCAATGATCAGCAGCCCAACGAGCTACAAGATCACGATGTAGACGGTCAGCAAGAGCAGGAAAGTGTGCTGCAACGGCTTATTCGGGCAACGGGAACGGCGAATGATGAAGTCCGTCGGGAATATGTGGCGGTGCAAAATCCTAATGAACCAGACATTGAACAAGTGAGAATATGTGACAAGGAGGAAAATTCGCATTTCGCACAGCTACTATTAAAAATTGTGATGAAGAAGGCAAATCTAATAAATACTCTCATCAGGAGCGGGGGACCAGGGATGGATTGCTCCAGCGCTTGTTTCACGTTGCAAAGGGGAAGAAAAAACCGTTGAGAAACTTTGACCGAAGGTTGTCAAAATAAACATAAATTTGAGAATTTATCGCCATTTTATTGTAGATTGCCCGCCACTCATTCCTACCTGGGCAGTGCCCAGGGAGAATTCCCATCGAATTCAATTTTTGAAGATGTTGGCAACGAACTCCGAATTCCCGGTGAGAGCATGAATTGATGTGCCCAAATTTTGTCCGAAATTCAGTGTTGGTCATGAATGAGGTGTGTTTGCTCCCCGGTCAAAAGATGCCTTTGCAATTCTATACGCAAGCGTCCGTCAACTTCTTCGAGAACGAGTTGCAGCATCGCCAGCAAAAGACAATCGCATTGCTGTGCTCAAAAGAGGAAGTAGAGGAACAGAACATAGAGGATCTTGACCGCGTCAATTGTTATTCCGTTGGAACATTGTTTCAGGTGCGGCGATGAATTTTGCTTGCCACTGAAGAATGGAATTCCAATTCAGATCCGAAGCTTTTCGACCAGTGGCGAAGATCGGCTTACAATTCAAATAATTGGGAGGCAGAGATGCAAATTGCTTTCCCAAATCAGACGACATCACATCTACAGTGCTGATTTGTCCGTTTTGATATGCGACCAAATCTCAGTCCAAGTGCTGGACGATATGCAACTTCCTTCGCAAATTTTTTGGTTGCCCGAGTCTTCAATGAACAAATTGCCCAACGGGAAGGAGCGTCTAAAAATTGCCTGTGCTATGAGTCCGCACTCCCAATTTGTGATGTCCCAATCCTCGACCGTAATTTTTCTGACCAATATTTAAAGTGTGGTCAATCCACCTTTCAGGAGGGCGCTGTAAGGCGGCTGACAGTCTGGCTTTTATACTGGTATCCACAAGTTTGGCTTTCACAGATCGACCAATTCTAGGTTCACTCGACACCACATTGATCTCGTAATCGCGCAGGCAAAATCTTTTTGCAGTTTTTTTACCCGTTCGGATTATTACAGGGTTTGACCCAATTCAGCTATTGGGTTGCGGCCAATATTCCAATAAGTTTGGATACGAAGCTCAGACTGTTGGAAGAGACTTCGACGGACAAACGGTTGGCGAACGAATGGCAAATTGTTTCTCAGGTTATTTTCGCTTTCAATCGGCTTGCATTTCCGGTCCGTGAACACCACTTCAGATGAACTCTGTTCTTTGTGGGGATTGTGACGATCCAAAGTGCAAGGTTTCCGACATCATAAGTAAGTTAGCACCGAATGGCTTTAAAATAGTTTTTTATTATGTAGATCTTTGCGTGGAGGGCAACTCCACACACTTTGTCAATCCAGGTTAGACGTAACGACCCCTCAATTTCCGAAATTACCTAAATATCCTTAGGGGGATACGTGCATGACTTGTTCACGGTCCGTTCGGTAGAGAGAGTGGAGATGCAGGGTCAATCTTCTGCAGAATTCAGCTGGTTTCCAGGGTGAGCCTTTTATAGGTATCCTGAATCTGATTAAGTGAATCCAGATACAAATGGACCGTTGTGAACTGCCAATGTGGGAAACACCTAGGTTTTCACTGAACATTTTATCATCATTGATCTCCACCATTGTCGACAGGCTGGCGTTTTACCTCCGATCGGCTTATCCCGCGCCAATTCTTCGGCATTTCGCGACGCTCTTTCAGATTGGGTTGCGTAAAAGAACTCCTTTAAAAAGGAATTTCACATTGAAATGTCCATTCGATGTAAATATGTAATACTCGAATTCCTATTCTCTGTGAAAATTTTATATTTGGAATGAATTGATTATATTTTGGTCATTGAAGATTAGATGAACCGATTCTAATCTGAAGATCTAACTACGGAGCCCTTGAATTCGAATTTAAGTTTAACTAATACTACTACTAGGTAGTGTAATAAGGTAATAACTAATAAATAATAATAATAATTAATAAATAATAAGTAAGAATAAAATCGACAATTTATCCAAATTCTTATTTAAAAATATTAAAAATTAAAAGAGAACAGGTATAGGTATATCTATATGTTACAGGCACATTGCCTAACCCTAAAACCTTAGTTATAGTTACACATTCTGCAGGAATTTCAATTCGACACATTGCCTGTAAATATTTGTTATTTTTATTTCCCGCCTAGAGAGATGAAAGTTTGAAAAGCACAATGGATAGTCGTAACAAGGTTGCCAAATTGTGGAAATGTGGTTTTAAAACACTTTAGACAGATTCTTTTTCTCGGCGATGCATTTGTCGGAAAAAGCACATTGGTGAACGCGTTGTGCGGATGCACGGACAAACGGCCCCGAAGCACACTAGGTGGGGCCGTAAAGGTCAATTTTTATTGCCGCAACAGAATGTCGTGCCGTTAATCATATCTCTATGTATGCACAGATTTTCGCGCACCAATTCCTCGCAGGCACTCCGAATGAGTCCACCGAGCTGTTGGAGTTTTGGGATGTGGGAGGGTCGAATGCACATCGAGAGGCCAGCCGAGTCTTCTTGGACGGTGGTGTTTTTGCATTTCCCCTGTCAAAGCAACTTGTGCAGGTGCAAATGGTGTTGTACTTGTGCACGACATTTCAAACGCAATGAGCGGAAAAAATCTGGAATTCTGGATCGAATCACTTCTACACACGCAGACGTATCCTTTAATGTCTAATCAGTAATCATCATTCTATCCGCTTTAAAAATGTTTCGTTCAGCTGGCAACGGCAACAAGGATTGACAGCAAGTCGATTGATGTCGACGTCGAATGTGAGCGGCAGCGATGTGTCGTTTTTGTCGGCGGAGCGTAGCTTCGATGCGGGCGGTGGCATTGCCCTTGAAATTGAACGTTCAAGTGAGGAGGGGTTTTTTCATCCAAATTCAGCATTTATTTCACAGGCACATTACCCGTCCTTGTAGTAGGTTGGAAAGCATGCGTAATTAATTTTTGATGTTCACTGCTCCCCAATCTGCCACTTAGGCACGGGATTAGACCACCAGCAGCAGGGCGCCGACACAAAGAAGTGTCCTCACTTTTTGCAATTCTACGAGCACATTGCGCTGGACGCGCGGAAGCCCATTTCCTACGGCAGCACCAACCGTATTTTGTTCACCAGTTTTTTCGACCTGGTGGTGAAGCACGCCAAAAACGCGGCTCAACCGATTGGCAGGGGAATATCGAGTTCCACACACGGAAGCAACGATAACCCTCGATACCGTGTGCACAAGGCTTATTGATGAGATTTAATCGATTTTCATTTATGAAATTCTATTTTAATTTTCTGCCACTTGATGAATTCCATTTCGTTGCTATTCGAATCAGCCATGCAAAATTAATCAAATTGCAATCCGATTCAGCTCCGCAGATGTCCAAAACATTTACAACTCAGCAGCGGCTTTTGCCTTGCCTTTCCGCCATCCGCTCAAATGAGGCAGCGATTGGAGAGCGAAGACTGGTTCCCAAAACGGCAACATGCAAATTCAGAAGAATTGGTGAAATCCCTTTCTAGACGAATTACCAAAAATCTACAATTTCGTTTCAGCCATCAAATCAAATCCCTTGAGTGGTTCATCTGGATCTGCGCTAGTTGAAATGGGCAATACACGGGTTTCCTGTTCCGTGTGAGTGTTCAGAGCAGTTGGCAGTTTCTCACTGCTCCATTCTGTTGCCTTTTCGTTATTCCGTTAATTCTTTTCTAGGACAGGCCCAAGAGAATCGGCGAACGAGTCGACTGCGACCGAGGGGACACTAAATGTTTCGCTGCGGGGGCTGATAGACCCCGCGTTTCGCTACAGCATTCAACATGCTCTGCAGGCGGTCGTTTGTCTTCGCAAAATTCACAATGTAAAAATAGCACCCACTGCCCTTGAAAGCGAGTTCTCGCCCCCAGACCGAGGTTGACATTGAATTGAACGTGATTTCCGAGGATGGAGGGTCACTGGCCGTGTGTCTGCTGGCGGCCGGTGCAGCGCTGGCCTCGGCAAACATCGAGATGTCTGGAACTGGGAGCGGGGTAGCGCTGCATCGGTGTCGGTGCTTTCTGTTCCAGGTTCGACGTGCTGCTCGCGTGCAATGTACTTCTGGTGCCATCGGCTGACGCGACCGCCCCACTGCACATCTACTTGGATCCAGACCGCGCAACAATCGACGCGCATTCGGGCGCAGCCACAGAACTGACTCTGGCCGTCATCAGATCAATTGGACAGGCAGCAGTCTCTTAAGATTCGACCCAAATTCCAACAATATTAGGTTGTCTGTGCCGAACTGTCGGGTGGATATGCCCTTCCCGAGGCGCAGCTACAGAACGCAATTCCACTCGCCTTTGGGCATTGTCTGAAACTCTACGGTTAGTTGAAAAGAGGGAGAGGGCCACATCCACGTTTGTCGCGTCCTCCCTTCGTCAGACATTGTGCGAGCATCGTTGCTGAAGAATGTTGCGGAGAGGGCACTTTGATCATCTCCAATCAGCAAATACTATTTGCTTTTTTTACCGAATAAATATATTACTCCGGCAATTTATATCGCCCTCCCCTTCATCTCCCATTCGGGCAACGTGGGTTCGATTTCCACCGGCGCATATTCCCTTCCCCAGACCCTCACTCCTTAAAACCTCTCAATTAAAGAGTTCCCCTCTCTGCATGTAAGAGACCGAAACCGAAAGGCCCTTTGTCGTTGTAGCGGTCAACCCGCAACTACCCTTTTTAACATGATCGCCCATCGCCTTCCAGGGTTCGTCCCACTTCCTCACTCGATTGAGTTATTGCTATAAATTGTTTGTGCGTGCGGTATGTTCCACTTTGATTGTGCTGATTTGATAAGAAAAGGGGCGACGTCTCTGCCATCAATTAGCAGAAATTTTTTCACCTTCCAAATCAGTGTTAATTTTATTATTTTACATATTTGCATATGTAGGTATTAAGTATTTCGTATATTTCGTTCTAGTGAGTGTTCAAGAAATCCTGAACCGTAGTCCTCCTCCCCGCCATCCACTTCTCCTGCCGCCGCTCTGATTCGTTGTCAATCCCCTCCGCGTGACGGTAATTACGACCTGGACTGATTCGCGATCGCGCGATGCTCGCCCTCGTACTCGCGGACACATAATTGCAATCGGACATTGAATGGGGAGGACAACGACTCAACGATGCTGCTGAGGTCGCGAATCGGAGCACACAAGAGGAGTGAAAAAGCATGAAAGGGGGAGACAGACAAGGGAGTGATTAGCGCGCTGCATCCCATCCCTCGGCGCAAGGATGTCCTTCTTCCCCTTGCGATGATTGTCGGTTGGCTGCTGTTGTCATTGTCACACATCGCCCTGCCCTGCCCGCCCACCTCCTCCGCCGCCCTCCCTTTCTTTTTCCTCGTCAGTCGTGTTAAGTGCGGCGGCGGAGGAGGAGGGCAATTGGGGATGGATTTGGGTGTGTGTGCTCTGTGCTGGCTGGACGCTGGGAAAGGGGACGAGGACGCGCAGATCGGGCGGGCGAATAGATTAGGAGGGACAAAGGAGGGATCTGAGCTCAAGTGTTTGGATTTGGAGGAAGGCGACTGCTGTTCGGGTTTGAGGCGAGGGACAACTCGATTTGGGGTGAACCCGAGACAATAAGCGAGCAAGTTCGAGGTCGACCCTTACACTCAAACGGAGAGTCCAAATTGGATTTGAGTACGGAGGACACGCGTGTTCGGGTATTCCACTGCTCCCAACCCCAGTCGCGAATTGTTGTCAATGCAAATGCAAACAGCCCGACATTATCCAAATCTCTCTCCCTCCCCATTCAATCCTCATCCAAATCCATCAAAACGCTGCTTGCTCTCTCAAGATGGGCGTCGAGGCTGTGTGCAATTATCGCGCGACATCGAATGTGGAGAGTGACTTTTGTGCGTGCGACTGCTATGAATTGGCGTTGATATTGTGCGGCGACGGGGCTGACTAAATGCAAGAGGCTCGGGGCGTGACAACTGTGCTACTAGAAAAGGGATACCTAATACTTATATGTTATATTACCGAAGTTATAAGTTATGGTGAGGTTGAGCGCACATTTAACACTCCCCCAAGCAAGCAAACAATCCTATTGGGTCAGGCGAAAATAGGAAAATAAGATCGCCTCAGAGAGTTTTGTTCTGTCCCCAATGTACCCCCAGAAGTGGACTCGGCCGCCGCACAAAAATACAAATTGGATAACAACGCTGGCAGCTGGGAAAGGATAGTAAAAGGAAACGGGGAGGGGCACAAATTGTTCACGGTATCAGTTCGGACCTGTCGCCACAATTAGTCATTCCATTTCGCAACACAAAAGGGACTCAGCCCATTGAGTGGGGATGAAAGGTACATATGTATTGTGGTACCTATGTGGCGACTGTGCAGATGCAGATGTGTGAATCCAAGTCCAAATTCCAAACCTAATATTTCACAGGAAGAGAACCCGATTACTCGATCACCGATACTACCGATTAGCGATTACATATTTTTTATTAACAAGTGCTATGCTTAATGCTTATGCCCTTATTATTCTCCCCATCTGCGTGAAACAAAATGAACGTCTTTCCCGTCCGTCCTCGCCACCTATACCTAGCACTCCTTGTCCCCAACGGTCAACCGCTGCGAGCCCAGCGGACGTCGGGCATTGCCGCTCAGTGTGCTTCGCCACTGTTGCCTCTACGTCTAGGTGGGCAAATTGCGCCCTCAAGCCGCAGCCGCAGGTCGGCTCAAAGCTCAAACTCCCTGACTCTGTCTGCCCCTTTTCTTTTGGGTGGTGGCGTCCCTCGCCACATCCCCCGTTCCCAGTCCCAGCCCACAACCACTGCTGTCTCCCCCCCCTCCCGTGTCTCTCTCTCTCTCTCTCTTTCTACTTGCAGGCAACGGCGAAACAGATGCACAGCAGGCCCAGTGCCAATTCCGACGGCAAGCAGCAACTGCGCTGCGCTTTATCTGTGCCCAGCAGATAGATTCACATTCCCCGGGGAAACACAATCACTTTGACTTTGCAATCGCGCTAATTTCATTTTGCGAGTGCCACGGCACAATTCTCAACGTGCGTGTCTCGTCCCGCTTCTCCTGGCCTGTCACTTATTATTTAGGTAGTTATTACTGTCCATTACATCTCTCATTCCGCTTTTTCCCGTCCCTTTCTCTCTCTTTTCGCTCGCCTCAATTTCGCCTTCTCCTCCGCTCCTGTCCTTATCAGTCCAGCTGGGCAAATCGATAAGCAAGAAGGCGCCAGGCCAGGCCAGGGCCGGACCAAAGCCAGCACAACGCTATCTACAAATCTGCATCCTGCTGGGCCCATTCGAGGATAAGTAATACAAAATTCAAATTGAGATTGCAATTTGCAACCAAACAGCGAAAGATCTCTCTCACTTTGGAATTAAACATTTTTCAAAAATGCTCTATTCTTTATACAGTGGCCCGTGAATGCTGAATGACCCGACCCAACCCTTCTGGATGGAGTTTCCCAGAATTGTGCATATCGCTGCGGCCCACAGATACTAGGTATAGGTAGCCACCGCACGAGAGCGTGCTCCCTCATTCCTCCGAAGCTCCGCACTTGGATTTGCCTCCCCTTGCGCCATCTGTGCACCGCTGTGTGCCGCGCCGTCGGCAGTCGCCCTGCTGCCCTCATTTATTCGCTCGCGATCGCGGCGCAGGCAGGGGCGGTCACTGGGCGAGCCAATTCAATCGCCTTGCCTCCTCCATCCGCCGCCTCTCTGGTCCCTCGTTCCCCCAGTGCGCTGCGCAGATTTCCCTCGCCCTCAGCGGTGTCGCCGCCTGATACTGCCATCCACTGATATTGGTGTTATTTGCCTCGCCTACCCCCCCGCGCAGGAGCGCATTTGCGTACCTCCCCTCCGCCCCACAGCACCATTTGTGTGTCTGTGTTTATCATTCCGCCGTCTCAGTTCCATTCTCACTCGCGTCCAACCCACCCAAAGGCAGCAGTGACAACCGGCTAGGTCAGGCCAAAAATTCTTTTAGCTAAATAAATCAAGAGTGCATTTCTTCGGTTTGTTTATTAATTGCAAGATTTATTATCATTCGCACAGCTGTCTTCGCTGCCGCTCCCGTCTTCGGCTTAACCCTTCCCCGTTATCCTCGATCCAAGCCCAGCTCAATTTTTGCCAATAATTTGCTAGCGACAGCAAGAAAAAGTCATCATACCTCCTCCCCTTGCCTCTGCTCTGCTGCATTATCATCACTCAGTGAGCAGAGCAAGCGAATCAATCGATCCCTGATGCAGTTATGATCGAGGGAATGGGCAAAAGTGATCAGCCAGCATAGCACCTTGTTCGAACTGATAGGGCCAACGGATAGGAGACAGGGATTTTTCAGTTTGGCAGTTCGACAAAAAGCATTTTGCTACTCCTGCTCCACCGGATATCAGATATCTCCCTTCCCTTTCTGACCGAGAACAGAGAAAGGTGACGATCTGATGATAGGCGATAACTGATAAGTTAGTGGTGCCGGGCTAAGGGATGTCACATTTGCCTATAATTTCTTCACCTATCCTGTGACATGCGTCAGGAAATTTCAATTTCAATTGAGGCGAATTTGCAGAGCTCAATGCGTTTTCCAGCTGAATCTCTTCACTAAACATGGTGGCCTCGCATTCCTCGCGCCCACTCCCGTTCTGCTCCTCCTCTTCGCCAGACAACGCTGGATGTGGGCAATGCCGTCAGCTGCATGCCGAAATGCGTCACTCGATGGCCGCACTGGGCAGCAAACTGGATCTGATGGCTGAACAGTTGGCCCGCGTGGAGGCAGCACTTGCCGGCAAAAAGTGAGCTTTTGATTTTCAGGATCGGAGTGTAGATAGATCTAGCGTGGGCTCTAGTTGTTCCGGAAATACTCCCAAAGCACTAATTGTGCTGAACGTTTCAGTTGGGAGAATGGCTGTGCTGCAGCAGGAGTGCCCACGGCTACCAGAGGGGCACCTCATTCGCCGCCCTTTTCCACCTCTTTGCCGGCCTCTTCCTCTCCAGAGCAGCAACTGAACAACGGCGGCGGCAGAGAGGTCAAGGAGGAGGAAGTGGAGGAAGATAACGGCGGCGGGGGCACCAGCAGCAACGGTTCCCCTTCGGCACAAACTGCCACAACGGCGGTGGGCAGCCGCAAGCGGAAACAGCCGCGCGAAAGTCTCCACTATTTGCAGACACACACAGCCACAACTGTGGACCAACAGGTGAAAAAGAGCGAAAAGGATCATCCTACATTTTATTGACATTTGCCACTTACAGATGTCAATGGACAAACAGAGTGCAACGACGACCCCTGTTGGCGTTGAGCACCAACAACAGACCGGGTCGTCGGCGGACGAGCTGCTGGCCAACCTGTTCAGCCTGTCTGCCAACGGCAATGCGTCCACCGCTGCGCTGTACTCCATTCTGTTCCAGAACAACAACAATGAGCAGAAGACAGAGATGGACGGCGTCAATAATGTTCAGCGGAACGACGGCAATGCAGAGAACAGTACAACGCACACGCCAAATGGAGTGCCAGCTACAGGCAGAGTGTTCTTCAGCGAAGAATTCCCGATGGGCAGGAGCGATGGAACAATGGTGGAACACCAACATTTTGGGGAGCTGAGTCCCAGAAGAGAGACACAGGCAAGAGAGCACTCACTAATAGTGGCTATGGGCAGTGATGTCCCGACCAAGGTCAGCCTGAGGAATGAATTTGTTGTTCAGGATGATGACAGCGAGGGCTCAGTGTCTCCGTCGGTGTCTCGTTGCAACAACTGCGGGACAACCAAGACAACCGCGTGGCGGCGAGACGCCAACGGCAAATTGGTGTGCAATGCGTGCGGACTATACTATCGACTGCACAGGGTGGGCTCCGAAAGGAAGCGATGTTTCTATAAAATACCTGTGTGCAGACAAATCGACCGGTGCACATGCGCAAGGACTTCATCCAGCAACGCTTTCGGCGCAAACAGCAGCAACAGGAGCAGCTGCTGCAGCAGAAGGCACTGCTGTTGCTGAACAACGGAGAGGAGGCGAACGGCGCGGCAGAGCACCTTGCGGCGGGGCACCAGCACGACCAACAGCTCCAGCTGCTGGCCGCAGCGGCTTCCAACGGTCCCACTGCGGCTGCGCTGATGTTGGCCGCATTGGAGCAGCAGCAGATGGCGCAAGAGAGACCAGCAGCCGAGCTGACAGCGGCACTCGCCTCCCCTAGTGCGGCCGAGGTGCTGCTCCAGTCGCAGCTGCTCAACGGGTTCAGTGCACTGACGAGCAGTTCAGCGACGGAATGAGGAGGGTCTGGGCTTAGACCGCTTCTTGGCAGTCCATTTTAACTCCGATTAAGTTCGATTGATGCCAAAATTCGAATGTCAAATTGCAAAAGCTAATTTATTGTTCTCGCTTTGGTTCCGCTTTAATCATCTTTTTTCGTCCGGCACTGCTTCAATCTTCCCCAATTGACAGCCCATTTATTTCAAAAAGCCAATCATCTGTCAATTACGAACTTCTTCTTTTTACCACCAACATTCTGCGAACACATTTGTCGCCCACAGAGCTTTAAAATTCCCGACTCAATTGGTCATTTTTGAAACACCACCATTCTTCGCACTGCATAATCGAATTTATTTTTGAGCAACCAGCCGATCCCATTCTTTCTCAATGACGTGCACTCCCCCACCCCAACATGAATGCCGACTGGCAAACACCCCCGGGCATTCACTCTTCCTCCCCCTTTGTTCCATTGCCAGAATCCGCCAACATGATCACTTCGCTCTGATGGCCCCTTTTTTGTGCTACCATCATGCATCATTATGCATGATGTTTTCGGTCATTGGGATATTTTGATAAATGCCATTATTGACGGCGTTTTAAAACAAACTTCAGAGTAATTTGCAAAAATTATCAACTTTTGCTTGATGTAAAAAAGCGAGAGCGTAAAGAGTCGAGAAAATCTGAAAATCTGACGCAATCTACGCTGAGTGATTTGCGCTGTTGAGCTGGTCGATCAGGGAATGGTGTTTGTTCGAGAGCAGCGTATGGCACAGCGGGCACACAGGTACTGGCCGTCTAAAAGCCGACCCTCAACTGTAAGCAGCATATCGGTTTGCCGATCCGATAAATCTGGACAAAGTTATGACATCTCAAAGTTGGCAAAATCATATGGGAAGGGAGGGACCCTTTCGGTTTTCAGGTCAAAAATTTCAAATCACCAAATTATAGTTCATCCGAATCGGATCAATGAGCTGAGTCGAATGACACAGAATTAGGGCGATTTGACCATTTTGAGCAAAGTCATGTCATGCCAAATGTCATGTATCGGGTTGGGTAGGGGCTTGCGAAGCATAACTTTGTGTCCAGATTATCCAACCGTCCAGTCAATTTTTTGGCATCCTAACCTCAGCGGTCCGCTGAGCACTTTGTTGTGACAACAAGACGGGCAGAAGATCTAAACGATGCGACGAACATTAATAAAACCGAACACGTGGAGCACCTTTCCACAATGCCTGCAATTCACCCTGCCAACGCCCGGCGTCAAGTCTCTGTTGCAACCCGTGCAAAAATTCACGTCCTCAGGGTTCTGCCAACGGACCTTTATTGAGCGCGAATGGAGCATGAAAGAAACTCAATCCAAAAACCTCGCATTCTGATTGCCGAATTTTTTCCAATTCGACCTGCAAATTCTGACTCAATCTCACAAAATCTGCAAAAGATTGACTTTATTTTTTTGTTCGTATGCGAAACAGAGCTGCACTTTCAAATTTTTTACCGACGATACATGTGACAAACGCATACAGTTCACGAGTGACAAAATGGACAAAAGACCGGAAAGGTGAAAATTGGAAACACACCGAAATGGTCCGAAAAGTGGGGCAATGTGCAGCCCTGTGTTTCACTCAATCTGCTGACCTTTCTGGACGGCCTCGGAAGTGTTCAGTTCGCTTTGCATTTGCGCGCACTTGTTTTTCTGCTCTGCCAGTACCGACTAAAACCCGTGTCAATTTGGATTGCCTCATTTTGAGTCACCTGCAATTTGGCGCGCTCGTTCAGCGAATGCGAAAGACGGGACTCCAGTTCGGAGACAAGCCGTCGGCAATTTCCGTTTGAGCAAGCGCAGTCCACGTCCGCCACTTCGGCGGTAGCATCCACCGCCGTCTGTTCCAGAGGCAAGTGCGGTGAACTCGGCGAGTTCTGTTTTTACGAATTCTTGAATTTCGGCTTATTTTAAAACTCCGAGTCTCACTCGACTCAAGTGGGCGGAAGTGCTCCCGGGGTGGCCCTCGCTCATCAGACGGTGTCTTTCCCGGCGTCTGTGCTGCGATTGCTGTTGCTGTGCGGCCGCTAGCATTCCCAGTACATTCTCTTCCTGCTCCTTTTCCCGGATCTCCATCTCCAGCATCTGCTCCCTGGCCACCGCCAACTCGTCCCGCAACTCTTGACATTCGTGTTCCCGCGCCACCTTTTCGCTAATCTGAATTATGTAGAATTCGCTTCTCCGCAAACCCTTTGGCCAACCAAATCTTCCCTCAGCTGCAGTGCAAGCAGCGTGAGTTCGTCCACAGTCTGGGGCAAATCAATGCACTGCTCCTGCATCTCGTCCGCCTTTTGCGCATTCTTAAAAGAGGCAGAACATTCCAACCCTTTGCATTTTGAAACGAAAGCGCCTTACCTTGTGCAAGAGTTTTTGGTACTTTCCGTGAAGCACCTCCAGATCTTTTTGCAATTTGGTTTGGCGATCTCGTGCCATTTCAAGCTCTTTGCCCATTTCCGCTAGATCCGACTAAAGCCAACAGGCTAAACAGTGAAATCAGAGCAAACACGAACCTCTTGTTTTTTGCCCAAAAGTATGAGACGTTCTTCGAAGCCTTCCGCGTTGTTAAAGCAAGTCTCAAAAATGAGATTTGTGACGCATAAAATTTCATTTACTTGGATATTTCGCTCCGTCTCCTCGTTCAACGTCGCAAATCGAGCCTCCAATTCCTTGCGGTAAAGTCGCTCTTCCGAGAGTTCCTTTCCATACTTTTCGTACAATTCTTTCGCCGCAGCCAATTGCTCCTGAACAAATGTGATGACGTCAAATGTCGTTCTGGGAGGGAGAGGGAACCGACCCTCAATGTGTCCTGCTCAGCCTGCATCGTTTGCAGCGAAAGTTCGTAATTGGAGCACATCTCGCACTGTCCACCCGGATTATCCCCTGTACTGGACGAGGACTAAATGAATGCCAAGCTTAAGCGTCAACTATTCCGGAAAACCCACCTCTTCCTCCATATTATGTCCAACCAAAAATTCTGATAGGCAAAATGTTATTTTTTATTAATATCTACATCTTTTGCAAGGTATTGAGCGTCCTCTTGAAATGAGCAGAATATTTGTGTTTTAATATGATTGTTCAAAGTAAGGTTTATGCAAATATCTCAAGCGTAGACATTTCACTTCCGCATGAACGACTTGTCAATTTGATCATCACCATAACTGCGCTGGATCTTCATTCGGTTACTTTGCAACCTTTTCTCGATTGTCGCGCCTTCCGAAGCAGCATTCATCAGCGGACTGGAAGAGAGAGAGTAAAATCACCATCCCAATTACATTTTACCAACCGCATAAAGCTGGCTCCCCTCCCAGTGGCAATTTCATCCTGCTCCTGTTGGAGCTTCTCTGCTGCCTCACTCACATTCCTCTCACGCACTTCGTCCCTCCAGGACGCATTTGCCATCATTTCTTTGCGGCGTCTCTCCATTTCTTCGGCAGACAGTTTCTGCTTTTGCTTCGATTGAGACTCGTGTCTACGCACTTCTTCTGCCTAAATACAGGCAGATCAAGGCATATGTAGTTGCCCTAGACAATAAGAGATATTACTTTCGCTTCACGCTGACCAGAATGACTAAAGTGCCTATCCCTCTTTCCATCAGTGCTCCGACTTCGTCGTCCATGTCTGTTATCTCCTGCGAAGTGCCTTCGCCGGGAAAAATGTTCATCCTCTTCATGTTGGCGTCTCTTTTTCGCTTCACCCCGATTTCGAGATCTGCTTCTTTCACTCCTGCCTCTCTTTCTTCGATCTCTTTGCCTCCCTTCTTCTTCCGCCGACGAAGAGGATGAGCTGCTGCTGGTGTCTCTGTCCTTCTTGTGCTTCTTCTTCTTGCTCGCTTTCTTCAGCTCCTTGTCGAATGCTTTGCGAAGCACTCTTTGGGCCTTCAGTCTGAGCAGCGGGTTCTCAAGCAGTTGGCGCTTTCTTTGTTCCTCTTGGAACTAAAGAACGAGTTTCCCCCCAATTCGGACAAAATATATACCTTCAAAGCCACGAGTGGATCCTCGTTGCGCACAATGCGCGTGTCCAGAGCGGACACTTTGGCGTTCGGAGTTGGCCGAAGCAGGGATTGCCGGAAAAAGTCGCCCTTCTCTTCTTCCTCCCGATCTTTGACGACCACATCGGAATAAAGCTCGAAATTCCTGTCGATCTAAATTACAGATCAATCCCCGTTCCAATTTGCGTCTTCACCTTTTTCCCCAGTAAATAATCTTCGCGATTGACCAGCGACTTCGTCCCTTCGTATATCCAGCCCATTTCTTCCTTCGATCTTGATGACCCCTCCTCGCCCATTTTCAATCGATATAAAGCATAAATTCACAAAATTAAAATGCAAAACATTTTCCATATGTAACTCATTGAGAAATCCCACAAATAAATTAAAAAGCAAATTTGTGATATATTTACGTTGTTTTTTGAAATGTCAAAAAATAAGCAGAAATGAACAATTAATTATAAAAATACAACCAAAAAAGAAAACAAAGATTTGATTTTGTTGATGCTACCGCTTTGCTTTGATGATCATTTCGGAGTAATTTGGGAGAAAAATTGAAAAAAATATAGCCACAATTGAGCTTTTTGCTCGCAACAATAAAATTTTGCTATCTGAAAGCCGTATGGATTTTTGACCTGAAATACGATACACAAAATGAAAAAGGAAGGAGCGGGAGTGGATGTCTTTCGAAAAGTTCCGGTGAGACTGGCACTTTCTTATTTTAGCCCGCTGCTTGGCGTCTGACCCGCGCAATTTCACGGCTCACCTGAAGGAATTACAGTATCCGCAATTCCCCTGCTGTCGTGGTACCCATGTGGCGATGGACTTGGCCTTGTTCTGGCGCGACCTTTTGCACTTCTGCACCAGTTGCGCAATGCCGAACTCCGTAGTGTCGACGACCGGCAAGAATTGTGGGCCGAAGGCGTGGAGCAGATCACCCGCCAGGGCACAAGCCGAAGCGTAGAGCGATTCGGGCGCTGGCGGTTGCGAGTTGGCGATAAGCACGATCAGCTGTAGCATTGGCTGGATGGAGCGCTGGATGAGCTGGAGGCCCTCTTCGCTGCCGTTCATCGCTTGCACAATACCCGAGAAGGCGTAACAGCAGCTCTCGCGCAAATTCTCCACGTATTCCACCTGGTCAAAGTCGTCCTGAAAATCAAATATAAAACTCCCCTTCTTGAAGGCTCCATAATTTGGAGAGACCACTCCGCCTACCGGATTTGTGATCTGGGCAGCAGCGATTGCCTCGGCCAGCCATTTCATGTTGGATTCCAGGTAACGTGTGTACTGGGCATTTAGCGCCAATGCGACGTCCCCAAAGGCATTCAGCACCTGCGACTTTACCGCCCTTTTGACGCTCGTATCCTTTAACAAATTGCTTTGGAAACTAAGGCAACTCTCACCTGAAGAATGCCAAACAGCTTTTCCATGATCTCATCCATCACGGCCAGTATGTTGCCTTCGAAGGCGCGACACAAATCCGATATGACGCCAATTGCAGCAATGCATACTTGCGAATCTTCGTGGTTGTCCAGTGCGTTCAGAAGGTAAGGTTTGAAGTCTGCCATGTATTTTTCGAAGTTGGACTTGAGCACTGAACGTGTTTGAAGCACTTTATCGAATATAAGTCCTTCTGCTTGCCCTCAATCAGTGCGGTGATTGCCATCAGCGCCTCCTCGATCACGGCACCGCTCTCTTTTCCGCTGCACCGACTCATGATGCGCAATAGACCGGCCACAATTGCGTCAGAAATGAGTGGGGCATCTTCAGGCCGAATCTTGTGCAGCACACTTTGAAGCGTCGCACACAGCTGGGACTGCAAGTCTCGCAATTGGGAGCGCTCGTTGGAGGAGACTAGTGCGTCCTCAATGCTCAACAGAGACTCCAGTTTGCCCAGAATGACCATAGTCGTCTGTTGCACAACTGGATAGCAGTCGGCCGGACTGTTTTTGATCAGCTCCATTAGTGCTTCGTATGCCGCAATGCGCAGGTTGTTCGCGTTCGAGTCTGTTCGGTCCGAAGTCTTGATCAGCTCCTGCACCATTTGTGGCAACACGCTGCTCAGGATGAAAGTCTGTGGCGTACCCTTGTCTAAATTAAAGTTTAAACTCACTACAAAACACGGATATCGTGCATTTTATTGGACGAATAAAAAACTACTAACCATCGACTGGCGTCACACCGGCATCCACTGCGACCTGGTAGGCAGCTTTGACAAGCGAGGAGATGGCCCAGCAAACGTTGGCTGCAACGCGTGGCTGATCTTGTAGCGCAGTGGAGAGTGCCGGCAGAAGAGTGGTCAATGTGTCGTCGCGCGTCACCAGAGCCTCGCAGGTGTCGCACACACGTCCAATCGCCCAAGCGGCGGTGTCTTTAACTGCTGGATGCGAGTCCGAGAGTGTGACGATCAGCGGTTGGATGGCCTGTTCTACGAGCACGACCAGCTTTTGTTTGGTCGGTCCTTCGAGGATTGAGCCAAAGGCCATGATGGCCGCTTCGCGGTAGTGCCAGTCCGTGTTGGTGAAGTGCTGGGTGATGAACGGCAGAATGAGGTCGATGATCGCATCGCCGCAACACTGTGCCAGCAGCATCACACACACCCCTGCCGACTTTGCCGGATTCCAGTCGTCGCTTTCCGTGTCGCTCTCCTGTTTGGCCAGCTTCTCTGTCAGAGTGGGTAGAATGTGTGGAAGAGCGCCAAGTGCGTAGTGCCTCGAAACGTGTTCTGGAGTCGTGCCCTGTTCAGCAGCCTAAAAATTTAGGAATTGGGAATAGTTAATCAGGGTTCATCGGTCCCTCGCAAATTGGTCTTTAGTTCCTAATTTCTGAGCTGGGTTTGCCAGAGGCAACTTACCTCCTCCACCTCTGCCGCCAAATTCAGTTCTTCATCGCAGACATTTGACCAAAATTCGATGCCTTGCAATGCCACATCATCTTCGGGATCTTTCATGGCTTGAAGTGTAATCTGAACATTTGCATTTGCAGTGATTCAAACAGGAAATGAATGTTGCCTGAAAAAGTGCACGTCCCATGTATGGCTCCATGTGTCGGTAGTAAAGCGACATTATCTTGACAAGACACTGCAGAGCAACGACTCGTATGTTGCGGTCAGGGGACTGAGTGGCATTGCATGTGACCTGCATGATCACATTCCGTTCATTCTGAAAGCAGCAGCAGAAAATGATTTGAAAAAAAATAAATATTCAAAATGGCTCGCCTCATTTTCAAAGTTGTGCTTTGCAAACTCAAGAGAGTTTAAGAGTGCAGTTGTGGCCGCCAATCGCACATAGTTGGACGTCTCCTCCTCGCGCATGCCGTGCACAATTGCTGTCAATATTGGTCCCGCCCGTTGCAACTCGGGAACGTCTTGACAAATGTAGCCGAGCGCTTCGAGCGATGCCTCCCGCAACATGGGATTGTCTGCTGCAGTGGTCACATTCAAACTGAGTTGATCGATGAGCTCGGGCCACTGCTGAAAATGGCATTTACTTTACGATCAGTACGATTTGTCATTATCAGCACATTTAATGGCAGTTCAATACAAGCAACGGCTGCTATACATTGAGCTGCTGTGGATGGACGTGTCTCGGTACCAAGTGTCTGCATAATACACTTTTTAACCCCATCCCGCACTTCGCTCGACAAAGCAGTCCATCTAATGTGATGTTTATTTCAATGTCATATTCATATTGCGTTTATTAACCTGGCTTTGTTCTCATCGGAAAGAGCTTGTTCCCGAGCGACCAGCGTGTTCTTGAGTTGAAGTCCGGCCGCTTTGCGAACAAAGGGGGTGTTTTGAGTGTTTGAAAGGGCAATAGCCAGCTGATGTACAAACTCTAGCTAAAAAAAGTTATAAATTATAATATTATGAACAAAATAGTTCGCTCACAAAATTGACTTTTGATGCCTGCCGCAACATTTCGAGCGCCATCTGTTGGTCGCTTGGGTCTGTATTTTTTTATTTTTTATATTAACGACGATTTTTTTACTTACTTTGGGAAACCGTCCTCTCCAAAATTTGCACTAATTCGGCCATTATTGTTGTTACAGGGTTGCTTATTTAAAAAAATTAATTTAGATAAGCAGTGCAACGCAACGGTGAAGTACTGTCTTTTTTGTAGGTATAAATATGGTGAGAAGATGTAGACTCGAAATTATTTAAATGGAATACTTCCTTGAAATTGAAACGTTTTTAAAACACGAAAAATATGTCTCGCATTTGCATGTTTTATGAATGCCAAATAAAGAATAAAAGAGAGGTAAATCTTCTTCGCCAATTTTGCCCATAGTTTTTCCAAGAAAGATATATTTCAGCTTTTTATTATACAAGTAGCGAAGTAGCCCAGCAGCACCACAGCACCACCAGCAAGCAAAGCAAAACTGTATCATTTAAATAAATATTATGAAAAATTATTCAAACGAAAAACTACAGTAATAAAACAAATCTTTTACGGCTAAAATCTGAATCCGACGCCCCAGACCTGATTCTGAGTCTCTGCCCGCCTTGCCTTTCCTCATTTCTTTGCGGACCTTAAATAAAATCTACGTTATCATTCGTTTTTAATTTATTGAATTCGAAACTGCAAATGTTACTGTTAAAAATTTCCATTAACCTAGTAATGCGACAGAAATGGCTTTTTTGTTTGATTGTTTGACAACGGGAAAGCACGTCAAAAATCAGAATAAAAATTAAGCAGACTCACCTTAATTGTTTCATGTGAAGGCTTTTGGAATCCCTCTTACGAAGTTTGGAGACACAAAATGTATTATCCCCATTTCTCTAAATTAATAATGACGGTAGATTCTTTTAGGCAATAGATTGGATTTTTAGGCGATGGAAAATTGGCGAATGCCTTTTTTTAGCCCAAATCTCTAAGCAAGCTTAGCTTAGCTTCCCTAGGCAATAGCAAGTAAGCTACTTAGTACTTATTGCCTAAAGAATCCAATCGATTGCCTAAAAGAACCCTTTGCCCAATTATTTATTATATTAACAGGTAGCGATATATTTATTCTTCTTATTGTTACTTTATTATCCAGCTAGGCTACCAAAATGGTGAGTATCATTTTTGAATAATTTAATTAGATATAATCTAACTTATTAAGGTGAACTTCACGGTTGATGAAATACGTGCTTTGATGGACAGGAAAAAGAACATTCGTAACATGTCCGTGATTGCGCACGTTGATCATGGGAAATCGACACTCACTGACTCGCTCGTTTCCAAAGCCGGAATTATAGCAGGAGCTAAGGCTGGAGAAACGCGTTTCACTGATACGCGAAAAGATGAACAAGAGCGTTGCATTACCATCAAATCTACGTAATCTTCATGCAGGAAGATAAAAATGATAGAGTTTCTTTATAGAGCTATTTCCATGTTCTTTGAACTTGAACGTAAGGACATTGACTTCATAAAAGGAGAAAATCAAGTTGATGTTGAAAACGTGGACGGAAAGCCACAAAAATACAATGGTTTCCTGATCAATCTGATCGATTCTCCCGGACACGTGGATTTCTCGAGTGAAGTCACTGCAGCTTTGCGCGTAACCGATGGCGCTCTTGTGGTCGTTGATTGTGTCTCAGGTATGAATCGAAATGATCCGTATGCAATTACACACATCATAAAGGTGTGTGTGTCCAAACCGAGACCGTTTTGCGTCAAGCGATTGCCGAACGCATCAAACCGGTGTTGTTCATGAATAAAATGGATCGTGCATTGCTCGAATTGCAATTGGGCCAGGAAGAGCTCTTCCAAACTTTCCAGCGCATTGTCGAAAACATCAATGTGATTATCGCAACTTATGGAGACGACGACGGTCCCATGGGTGCGATCCAAGTTGATCCTTCGATTGGAAATGTTGGCTTTGGCTCTGGTCTCCATGGGTGGGCTTTCACGCTGAAGCAATTCGCCGAAATGTACGCTGACAAGTTCGGAGTTCAGGTGAATATTGGACATTGCATACTACTGTCAATTAGGGATGGATGTCAATTTACGATTCTATTTCTAGGTCGACAAGCTGATGAAAAATCTCTGGGGAGACCGTTTCTTCAACCTGAAGACGAAGAAGTGGTCAAGCACACAGGAACCGGAAACAAAGCGTGGTTTTTGTCAATTCGTGTTGGATCCTATTTTCAAAGTGTTCGACGCGGTGATGAACATTAAGAAGGAGGAATGCGCCAAGCTAGTTGATAAGCTCGGGATTAAATTGACTCATGAAGAGAAGGACCAAGAAGGAAAACCACTGTTGAAGACCATGATGCGCAAATGGCTGCCTGCTGGGGACACCATGCTTCAGGTGCCGGATCCGATCGATCTTTATTAATATCCACATTTAGATGATTTGCATACACTTGCCGTCTCCCGTAACGGCTCAAAAGTACCGCATGGAAATGCTCTATGAAGGACCACACGACGACGAAGCGGCCGTGGCGATGAAGAACTGCGATCCAAATGGCCCTCTGATGATGTACATCTCGAAGGTTTGGTCAGAATTAGTCGTACCGTACAATTTGCTATTGAGATGGTGCCTACTTCTGACAAAGGACGGTTCTACGCTTTTGGCCGTGTTTTCGCAGGCAAAGTTGCCACTGGAATGAAGGCACGCATCCAAGGACCAAACTACATAGTCGGCAAAAAAGAAGACCTTTACGAGAAGACAATTCAGCGGTAAAGAAGAAAATAGTTTAGCATGGTTAATTAGCAACGTTTAGCACTATCCTTATGATGGGCCGCTACATTGAACCAATTGAAGACATTCCTGCGGGTAACATTGCCGGCCTTGTTGGAGTGGACCAATACCTTGTAAAGGGCGGGACAATAACCACCTACAAAGACGCACACAATATGCGTGTCATGAAGTTCTCCGTGTCACCAGTTGTGCGAGTTGCGGTCGAGCCCAAGAATGCTGGTGATCTTCCGAAATTGGTTTTTGGACGCGTTGTTGTTTTAAGGTGGGTAATTTGTGATACTTTAGGTGGAGGGCTTGAAGCGACTGGCAAAGTCCGACCCCATGGTCCAATGCATCTTTGAAGAGTCTGGTGAACACATTATTGCTGGCGCCGGCGAACTGCATTTGGAGATTTGCTTGAAAGACTTGGAAGAGGACCACGCGTGCATTCCGCTAAAGAAGTCTGACCCAGTGGTGTCCTATCGAGAAACGGTCACTGAGGAGTCCGAAATTATGTGTTTGTCAAAATCTCCGAACAAGCACAATCGTCTCTTCTGCAAGGCACGACCAATGCCCGATGGTTTGGCGGAAGCAATTGAAGGGGGTGAAGTAAACCCAACCGATGAGCCGAAGAATCGTGCAAAGATTTTATGCGAGAAGTACGAAATGGATGCTACTGACGCGCGAAAAATTTGGTGTTTTGGACCGGAAGGAACCGGTGCCAACATTCTCGTTGATGTTACCAAGGGAGTGCAGTATCTGAACGAGATCAAGGTTTTTCTGCGTAAATGTTGTTTTGACTCTGGTAAAAATACCTTCTCGCAGGATTCCGTTGTGGCCGGTTTCCAATGGGCCACCAAGGAAGGCGTGCTCTGCGACGAGAACATGCGTGGCATCCGTTTCGACATCCACGACGTCACTTTGCATGCCGATGCAATCCACCGTGGCGGCGGACAGATCATCCCGACTGCACGTCGCGTGTTCTACGCTTCAGTCCTGACCGCCAAGGTGCAACATCGCCAACCAGCTTTCGCTGTTTTTAAAATTTTTACGTCTAGCCACGCCTTCTGGAGCCTGTTTACCTGGTGGAAATTCAATGTCCAGAGGCGGCAGTGGGAGGCATTTACGGAGTGCTGAACCGTCGCCGTGGCGTTGTATTTGAGGAAAGTCAAATCGCAGGCACCCCAATGTTCATCGTGAAGGCACATTTGCCCGTCAACGAGTCTTTCGGTGCGCGCTTTATGACACGTTTTGCTCGCATATTTTAACAACACAGGTTTCACCGCTGATCTGCGTTCTAACACCGGCGGACAGGCATTCCCGCAATGCGTGTTCGACCACTGGCAGGTTCTGCCCGGAGATCCCTTCGAGGCCAGCTCGCGTCCAGCGCAAGTGGTCGTCGAGACCCGAAAACGCAAAGGGCTGAAGGAGGGAATCCCCGCATTGGACAACTTCTACGACAAGCTCTAAAGAGAAAACCGAAGATGGAGTAAGAGAAGCAAGTTCATCGCTTATCATTTTGGACACGATGTTATTGTTAAATGGATGTTTGCCACACGACACTCTTTGTTCTTATTGTTGGCTGATAAAGTAAAAAAATTTATACGTTGCTGTTTTTCTTCCTCATAAATTATTTATTCGTTCTTAATGCATGCCGATTAGAAGGAAAAATAAATTCAATTCAATAGGCGAACAAACATTAATTTAAAGTGGGTCGAGAAAAAATTTGGTTGAGGGAAAGGGCATGCCAAAAACGGTTCTGTATTGGATGAATGTGGTCTCAGTTTTCATAATCTCTGGAGCAAATGGCGAAAGCGACTGAGCGCCCTGTTATGAACCGTCAAACGGACATATTATTATACTTATTATACAACATCTTTGTCAATCTGCGTCTTTGATTTTCTTCAGCCGATAAATTTCTGACTCGAGTGTAGTATGTACGCGAAAAACAATAAACGAAGTCAAAATGATTGAGTCGGAAAAGGCGGGGGAAGGAGAATTTCGCAAAAGCCGCGATTAGATGGAAACAGTACAAAGCAGGTAGAGCCCCTAGCTAGTCGGTATGTTTTCGGGTGTCCGTCTTTGATCAAAGCGAGCCGATCGGTCCGTCCACGGTAGCCAGCTCGTTCAAGGTGCTGTAACTTGTTGTGCATTCGCCCATCCTGCCACCAAGACTGCTCACCTTTTCAGTCCGTCCCATTCGCCTGCCCGCACATTGTAGAGACTCTCATGCACGTCGAATATGTGAATTGCTCCGGATTCGTCTCCCACCACCAGTTGTTGACCTATCAGGATCGGGGGCTCAAACCGGCCAAAAAGTTCAAAGTGTACCGTTGCGATTCCACCGAAACTTTGTTCCAGAATCGCCAACTGACACGGATGTAATTGAATTTTCCGTGTTCACATTCAAATTCCACAGATTCAGCTGGATAGACCATTAAAGAGGGCAGCAACGAGCAATCACCTACAACGCCATCCGAGGAGAGCGACACGAACACGGCCGGGTGCACCGGCGACCATTGGAGGTCCGTGATGTAAGACTTGTGCTTCCGTTCCAGACTGAGCAAAGGCGTGGATTCGAGCTGATCCTGGAGGATTGATTGGATTAGCGTCCAGAATGAAAATTCCAAAACGTTCTATTTGCCTTTAAGTTCCAAAGTTTGATGCAAAAATCCATTGAGCCGGTCAGACAAAGAGAACTAAAATCAATGGGTCCACCGGCGCGGTTTGTGTCCACAGCTGTGATTGGCATTTGATGCGCTAAATTTAAGAAGTCTTAGAGCTCCGTGAATGTTCTGCACCGGTAATGTTTCTGCTCATCTCTCCCTTTGTGGCATGTTTGTCGCCAGTGTAAAGTTCGTTCTCCTCACTGCCCACAACAAATTGATTGATGCTGTCATGCAGAAACGCCATGCTAAGGGCCGAAATCTGTAACCATAGGCATATATCAAGTACCTATTTGGATTCATTCATCCAAAATTGCCGAGAACGCCACCTGTCTCTTGGATCTGCTGCACACCAAGTTCATCGCTTCTATTGGCGCTTGCAGATTGTCAACTGACCACGAACACATCCTGCCATCAGTCGATATTGTCACCAAATCGTGGGCGTTTGTCGACCCGACCATTTTCATGCAAATCACAGGCTGAGTGTGTGCATTCGAAGAGAGCGGTGTCTGTAGAGAAGCCGTTTAAAATGTTGGGTGCGACATGGAGAAACCTTGCACACAGGCATTCGCTTATTCACTCGCGTGTCCCATATGCAAATCTGGCCGGAGTAACAACCCCCAATGATAATGTTCGATCGGAACGAGTCGAAGACCATACTCATCACGCGTGAAGAGCTGTGGAAAGTCATTCTGGAAGTGTTCTGGATGTGAAACAAAGCGAATGTTTTGCGTAGTATACTCCGGAGAGGTGGTCTTGAATCGCGTGTTCCACACATTGATAATGCTGTCGGTAGCTAATGGGGCATCCTTGTTCCAGTCGTAGGAGACGGCGACCAGTTCGGGGAAGATGGTGGAAAAGTCGAGTGCCCTCACTCCTCGATTAGCCGTCAGTTTTTCGTCGAAAATTCGCCTGTTCAGTGTGAGCAGCTCGCTCTTGTCAAACTTTTCATCGATCCCATTCCGTGAGCCACTGATGTAATCGATGAAAATGTCCGACTGCAACATTTAATTACCTCCGACTAGAATGTTCCAAAATGTACGTACGTCTTCTGCAAGGGCCCTCTCAATCACGCGGGACGCTTGGGTAAAGAAGCGAGTAAACTCGGCACTACTCAATATTTTGCGCTTTTCCTCATCGCTCAGAGGAGGTAGCTTTGCCGAAATTTGTCCCACATGGTCTTCTGGATGCTCCTTTTGTGACTACAAGGAACATTAAAATATTTCGGGATCAATTATTACCGGGTGTGAGAAATAGTTGAACTGCAAATTGTTCAGGTGTTTCCTGATTTCGCGTGTCGGCGATTCGTCAAAGCTGCCAATCTTATTCATGACCGCTTCATCCTGTGAAATTTCATCGTCGAAGTCCAGCTCTTGCGAGCCCATGCTGAATTCGCCATGAGAGTGACGCTCTCGCTCTTCGTCTGTTTGGGTCGTTTTGCAATAGGATATCTATGCAGGCTATCAAAATGCGACAATTGGCTTATAAATTACGCATTCATTCCTGGGCTGAATGGCCACGCTCTGGGAGGGGACAAGCTCTAAGTGGAGGTCACGCCTTGATCTTTTCGCCGACAAATCGTTTCCCAAATAAAGTGGATCCAGATGTGGCTAGAAAATACCGATTGCAAGTTCTTAGATTGACAATGATTATTTGTTGCAGACACAGACCCTGCCGTTGCTGACTCTTGCTGTCGAATTTGTGCTGCTCGGATCACTGGGCGCCTCTTCGCGGTGATTCCGCATGCGAATGCCCATATCTTCCATCATCGCGTCCAGCTCTGCCGGCGTCATCGTCGAGCGAACCCCGACTGGATAATAATTTCGAGATATCTTTAAATCTTATAAAATCTGTTAAAAACTAACCACGATTTTCGGGTCGAGATGGTGATCTAGTAAAGCCCTCTGCTTGCCTCCGCTGTGCACGAATTTCTGCCAGTTTTAACTTCTTTTCCTCTAGTGCTCTTTGATACTCCTTATGCTCTTGTTGAGCCATCAGAATAAACAGTGGTTGATCGAATTTTCGCAAATCCAATTCAATAAATTTATTGAGTAGTTAAACTGTTAAACTAAAAAATACGGAAAAATTTTATTTCACACAAAATATTTTATTTTTTTTATATATGTATTGGCGGTCGGAGCCGTATCGTAATCGTAATACGGCCCTAAAAATAACGGCACGCCGCGCCGTGGAGCCGTTATACGGCGGAATCCCGAAAAAAAGATGTAATTTTCCGTAGCTGTAAAAAAGCTGTAATACGGGGAAAATCCGTTATTCCGGTCCTAATATCTATTCGTGAGTGGATTAATTCGCTACCAAAAATGGTAGAAAAAGCTAACAAATGTTTCTTTAAAACTCAACCCGCTGCCCATTTGGCTATACTTTTAGCAGATGTTGGTTATTTGGAGTTTGGATCCAAAACTCAAATTCGGATTGATTTCTCATGGCACTCAATCAATTTAGACTGCACTTTTGATTAATTTGGGCAGCATTAAAATTGGATGAAAACTCAGCTAGTATCACTTATCGGGGTATCACCTCACCACCTCCTTTAAATGTTTACTTCTAAATCAAAAGAATCCAATTTAAATTCCATCAATTTACGCACAAATATTTAAATGTACACATTGTAAGAAAGACAGTTGAGTTAGTTAATATTAGATTATATGTGTTTTTGCAAGTTACAATGCTACGGTGTGATGGCCAGTAAATAATATAAATAAGATACCTAACTTGAATAAAAAATTTAAATCAAAGTATAAATAAAGTAGCAAATACGACATAATACCACTTTGAATTTGATAACAAAAATTGGATTGATTAGGTAGTTGTAATTGAAGATGTGCAAAATGAATAGAAAGAGAATGCAAAAAGGGAATCAACAAACAATGAATTAGAGTTCAGAAATCTTAGTATCGTAGAAAATGAATGCAAAGCTCGAAACTGGTTGTGAAATAATATTATACGCCTGGACATTGCATTGCACTAGGCTAGGTGTGACTTATCACATTGTTTGGAGCGCATTTGTAGCAGCAATACGCAGAGATTAATTGAGCTCCACGCACCGAAATGCCAACGCAGCAGAAGTGATACCAACGGGCGCAACCGGCTTCAATTCAAAATTAATGTAAAAATAAACCCGTTTGGTAATTGTGCTGTTTGCTGGATATTGGTCCTCTTTTACATATCATTTTAATTGAATCAAATGGTTTCAAAACCGAATACAATTACTATACACCCGCAAAAGAGAACAACCAGTGAACAGCAGCAGTAGACAGACAGTCTTGCTCAAAATTACCTTCGCACTGAATCCATCTTGTGAATTCGCCTAAAACAAAAGAAAAGGTGTCACTGAAATGCCCCCTCTGTTATCATTATTACTGTATGGACGCAGGCAAAAGTCAGCGGCGCACTTCTCTGTCTGTCTTTTCAGCTCTTCCTCCTCCTTTTCCTCCGTTTCCACGCCAATCTCCCCATCTTCGTCCATTTCCGTCTTGGTGTCCACGGAACTTGGTTGTTTCCTCTGTTTTGACTTGGTGTAGTGGCCGCTGCTACGTCGCTTGGATGTGCCTGATGTGCGCCTATTGCCTGACCCCGTTGGGGATTGACTGCTAGTTGAGGGTGGGGCGATGGGCAGCGAAAAAATGACGGGTTGGGGTTCGGCATCGACCATTTGGTGCTGAATCTGGTTAGGTAATCTGCGTCAGAAAATTCGTAAAGACCAACTCTTATATTCTGCAAAATCAGAGTGTTTGTTTCGGAGAGTGGGAAGAGATCGAAATAGGCGGAAGAGAGCAGCGCCCTGTATACATCAGTGTCGACCACCTCCAACGAGAGGGCCATTGCGAGATATTCCTTCAAGGAAGCGCTTTGATTTTCCTCTGAATTCAGCGTTCCTCTGGGAATGGCTAGTAGCAAACGGTGCAACTGCGCAAATGTGTCCGTTGCTCGTTGGATCAGATTTTGGACGAGAATCTACGCCCCAGATGAAAATTGCAATGGAAACCAAATTCTGTGTTTGTTACCCGTTCGAAACAATTCTCAGGCACTCCGGAATTGTAACATGCAGCCTACAAAATGTTATTTAGAACACTAACTGGAACCGAGGAGTAAGCCCACTTCGACATCTTCTACGCAAGGTCGACGGCTTCGCAGACAGCGTTGGCAAAGGAAAATACCCTGAGGAAGACGGCCAAGAAATGGATCCCATTTGGCGCAAGTGCCTGAAAAAAGTGTGCATGCATGCATAACTTTGTCGAGTACTTACGATGGAAATTGGCGTTGCAAATGAAGCAAGAGATTGTGCCAAGAATGCCCTCCTTCTTTTCAGATTCCGCTTCATTTTCAGCGGCGTTTGATGTGCCCGCTGTCATTTTGTGTTGTCTACCCGAAGACGACGCAGTGTTCTTCGCCGGCGGCGAGTCCCTTGCACAACTGCATGTCTCCCTGAGCGGCCGCTCTGCGTTGATCAAGCGCAGGGCGTGCAACAGTGTAGGTTGTTGATCGGCGATCGCCCGAATGTGGGATACGAGTTGCTCGCGCGAGTCAAAGGAACGGAGCTGGCGCCAGCTGGAAAAATACAAAAATAAATAGACAGGGCTCCGAATTTTAGAAGAACTTGTCGGAGTATTTGGTCGATGTGAACAGTTTAAGCGGTACGCTGTCTCCCTCGATCAATGCGGGCAAATCGCTAAAAGCAAACGCTGCTTATCATGAAGGGAAGGTCAACTCTAATTGGGGTTCCCAGATCCTCGCCTTCTCCCTGCAACGATGTCGAACACATTGTAGTAGCTGAACGATCGCTGGAAGATGGTTCGGATTCGGTCCACAAATTTTCGGGCGTTCCCCGTCAATTCGCGGATTCTCTCGTGACGACGTCCATCCCGTTCAAACAGCGAATTCGTGCAAAGCTGCAACTGGAGTTGGGTGGACCTGCTAAATGAATCTCCCTCACATGCTCCAATTGTTCCAGACTGCGCAGCGAAAAAGAATCTCTTTCAATCGTGCCAAAGTCAGAGAGAATTTTGCGAGCCAACTAAAGCATTGAGGGAATGCCGTTTCGTTGCATCCCAGCAGCAGATTGCGACCTCAAGCTCCTTCCGGAATGTGTCCATCGCTTCCGATTGCACCCAATCAGTGTCTGAAATTCGGCTTCGCCAAAACGCGTCCGCTGTTTCGTAGCCAGCTCCCTGTGCGCGCGAAGCCAGAAATTGTGCCGCGTCTCCATCCGCCACGAATCCGTGGCGATGGAATTGTTCCAGCTGCTCAACAGTTCGCTCAACCAACGGACACAGTTCGGTCGACTTTTTCGAATCGGCGATCAATTTCTGGGTTAAAAACAATGGCGCCGAATAGGCTCAGCCACCATACTGAATAATAAACAGTACCACCAATCGCTGGAGGTCAACTCTCTTCCTTCCCGCATCTCTGTCGCCTTCTTCCTCCTCGCTCCCCTCCTCCGATTTTCCGACCATAATGCCCGCAGTACTGTGTGTTGCCATCCTCTTCTCCGGAGTGCCTCCGAATCTGCCGTTCATTTGCTCGAGTGCCTTGTTCGCCTTCACCAACCATTGACAACGGACCAGTTCCTTTAAATGGTTGATATCTAATTTGACCTCTCACAGCCCGAAGCTTATGGACAGTAAATTCGGGAATGAAATAACGGTTGAAAAAGGGCGGATGGCGATCCTCTCTTGTTGTTCGTTTGGAACTTACCGCTCTGAGTTTAGCCAGGCCCTCGTCTTCAAGGCGAACGTTGAATTCCTCCTCTGCCTCGTAGATCAGCCCACAAAGTGCGTCAACCGTTCGAATTCCATTGAATTGCTCCCCAATGTGTTCGCTCGTACGTCGCTTCCAATCCTCCACCTTCCGACAGAGATTCTGAAAGAAACACACAGATAAATGTTTTTTGGGCAGTACACCGCTCCTGTTAATAAGTAGAATGTCTTATGGCTGGCTGTTAATACCTCAATTCCGGCCTCCAATTCCCTTTCCTCGAATATCGATTCGGCCAATTGCTGCCGCAATCGAAGGACCTTAACATTTGGACATTTGCCACCATAATCGGTACCGCCGAACTACCACCTCTGCGTATTCCCAGCGCGTGTCCGCCTTTTGGCACCGTGTGTGGTCTCTGAGGCGTATTTTGCGATTGAGCACCTTGCGAATAGATTGCGCCATTTGCTCGAAATCGGCCAGCACACTGTTTATGCGCTGCACCTCCTCACAATGAGGATAGCGCGATGTACGCCATTGTTCCGCAAGCTGGCGCATTTTGACCACGTCTGTTGCGAAAATTGAATATCATCAACACATGGAATTCAGGCTTTTACCAATTTTTGTTGTTGCCTTATCTGTACGCTTTCCGCCGAACTTCAATTCATCAACTTGTGTGCACATCTCACCTACAAATTTGCGCCACTCGAAGAACGAGTTGGTCCTCTCAGAGAGGCGTCGTACCAGTGGAACCAAGTCTTCCAGCGTGTAACGATATCTTAATTTGAGCAAAATATTTAATTCTGTACACTTTTGCTTTCCATGCCAATGAACAAATAATAATCGGCGTTTATTTCTCAAACATTTGACTATCGCCCTGCCCCCATTACTTCATGCAACATTTGGAGAGGACGCAATCCGTGCACAGTTGATCCACGTGTTGCATGCACACGATGCGCCCTTCGTGCTGACACACGAGCCCAGAGCAGAACAGGGTGGTGCGACAGACGATGCAGGAACGCGAGTCGTCGGGAATGTCCTCAAAGCGGCAGAAGGCGCTGTCGTGAACGCCCACTGCGGCCAAGTGGCGTCGGAACTCCGTTTCGCGGCCTACAATCCAGCGGAGCTCCTCCAAAGTGGCGAGACTCATCCCTTCAAAAATTGGGAGACTCCGCTTGTCAACGCAAATTCCCACCTATGCTCATTTTGTGCGCGACCGAGACCATTTTCATCACCAACTCTTCGTGTGAAAATACGCAATTGCGGCGCACAACTGCATAATTCTCCAAGCATCGGCGACCCATTTTTAGCTAAAATGGCAAATTTTTGCTTATTTTTCGCAACCTTAGAATTTTTGAAGGTGAATTAAATTTTGAAGCCACTGATCTGTTAGAGAATTACCCAATCTGGCGGGGCAAAATTCACAGCCTCTGCGAAGTTCAGTCCTTCATTGAAGCCCGCGTGATAAGCGCGCGGAAAAGTGATGACAAATTCCCCTGCACTTTGGTGGACCGTGTAAACAGGTATTCCCCTCTTAAAGGACTTCGATTAGAAGCTCGTTCCCCTAAATGTGCCAACTTCTATCAGGTATTGCGGGTTGACATGCGTGATCATGTGGTGCAGAAGATCAGACTGCTCGGTGAAGAGCTCGGGAACAGACTCTTAAACCAAGAAAGTATATTTACTATTCACCTAGTAATTCCCATAGAAAAAGGGTTCACCCTTCACAACTTTGTCGAAATTTTCCGCATCCGAACCGGGAATTCCGTACCAGATCTTTCGTTCGCCCCAGTGGTTGTACTCAAAAAATAAAAAATTAAATTTTATTAAAACTAATATTAAACAAAAATATAATTACGTTTATTGAGTAGGTCCAGTGGTCTTCGACATGCCTGTTAAGGGCACGAAGGATTAGATTTAGTCCTGATTTGGCGTTTTAGTACTGTAATAAAATTTTAATTCTGGGGTCATGCTTACCAGCAAAACGTGGAAAAAAGCATTCCAACGTAGACCCAGGGCACCATCATGCCAGAAATGTCTGTGGTCATGTGACAGAGTACGCTCTCGCGCAACTTGGGCAGGTTGTTCAGGTTCCATGGGTGGTTGGCGTAGAACTGTCGCTCTTTGGCATCCACCCCCCGAGCGGCATCCTCTTTACGGGGAAATCCACTTCCCACTTTGGAGGATATTCTAAACCGCCAAAATGCGAAGAGCATCCCAAAAACAAAACCCACAGATCTGCTCCGTATTTCACCTGCACACTTTTGTCGATATCGATCACGTTGCGCCAGAATTCCGATTCAACCATGTCTATTGGCACATCCTGAAATGTAATTTCATGGTGGCCACAGGAGGAAAAGATAAAAAATACGCAAGGAGCTTGATCAAAATACTGTTGTTTGAAGCTGCAAATGGAAATTGTAAGTTGAGCAAAAAGGGGGCCATTTACAGATTGGCCCATTCTCCGAATGAGTCCAGACTGAATCTTTGCTGGCTGTCAGTGAAGCCAAAGTCCATTGACACACTTTTGACTGCGCTTGCCACACATTTTGGACATCTCCACTCGCCCTTGGGCACATTATTGAGTGGAGGCTGTGCACAATCTGTGGCGAAATAGGCAAACATAATAACAGACACATCAAGTGTACATGTGTGCAATGATGCATCGCATGTCTCGCAGAGGAGTAACCGAGCTTCGTCGTCGCCACTTCCGCATTGGACGCAAACGACCAATTCGATTGGCGTCTTGTGCCCTAAGCAAATATTTTTGTGAAGCAGACAATCGAAGATTATACCTTGAATGGAGCTCTTGTCCAGCGAAGGAACCGGCTTAGCTTTTGCCTTTCCCTTTCCTCCGCCCGCCATCATTCGAGCTTGGCTGCGCGTGAGCGGAGAACTCTTTTCCTCCTCATCCGCTGCTGCAGCCATTTTCTTGGCCGGGCTCTTTTCGGGCGTACTTTTGTTTCTGCCTGCATTACTGGTACTTGCTTCCTGTTTCTAAAAACAGGAATTCGCATAATCAGCCCATTTTCGAATTTACGTTGGCGATACTCTGCGCGAAAGGGTGAATCCACTTGGCGTAGCATTGTTTCAAACTTTGCCCAGCATTTTGACGGAACCCAAGAATAGAAGCGATATGGGACCACCGGCGAGTTTCGTTAATTCGTTTGAGACCCCCTTCTTCTTCTACTACCTTTTAATAATAAACAGAGTATTTATTAATTTGCGTATGTTGAAAAACAAAAATCGACATACTTGTTGAAGCCTGAAATAATTAGCTTTTGATACTCAAAAAAAAGTATCGAAATAACCTGTACAAATCGATGTATCTGTTATCGATGTAAGGAATGCGAAACTGCTGACCCTTGGAATACTTCCAGAAGTGAACCAATTTGTTAATGAAGATTATGCGTAGGCGAAATAACGCGTCGATTTCGTTGAGCCGTTGGACCCTAGGTACAAACTCAAAATTTGCTGAATCGATGCAAAATGGAGGGCGAAAACTCTAAAAAAAGCGATTTTTTATTCATCAGGGTCTATACCAAAAATTACCGCTGGCGGAACGATTTTGATAAGCCCATACTTCTCCGCTTCTGGTCGAATCTTTGCTACGTAATTGATTGGGTCGGCAAATTCTATTTTTATTGTGGAAAAATAAACCATGGATTTTGGGATTTACCCTCTTCGCTCGGATGATAGGTAAATGCAAATGGCGGTCGTTTGAACGAGGTGTAGTATCGCTCCAACTCTCTTTCCATTGATACCTATTGTTTCCTTGAGGCTTCTAGAAAAAATAATTGATATTTATTTTTATTATAAAGCAAAGTCGAAGAAAATTAATAATTAATCAAACGCGCACACTTCCGAAATCCGAATACAGATTTATACAGATATATAGTCGGACCAAGTGTCAACAAAAATAGTATCGTATTTTGGCATTTTTATTTACTTACCGAGATTTTTATTTTTAATTATTTAATTAAGCTTGCCCAGTTTCTAAGTTCAAGTCAAAAGTGTCGAGTTTATCTCACCACTCATCATCGTTTGGTGACCATATAAGATAGAAATACCAAAATTTGTTGGCCCCCACGGCTCTCCTTTGAGCTGGATGGGCATACCAGCTTTCACGTGTTGTTCTCCCCCACCGATCTCCGACCAAAGTTTGACATGTCATAACTTTGTCCAGATTGGTCGGATGGGCCTAATTCTGGTATCATTCGACTCAGCTCGCCGAGAATCGATTGATATATGATTTGACCATTTTCGTTTGGTGACCATATAAGATAGTTTTTCCCAGGAATATGCCGGAAAAAATCCCGCATGTATGATGTTTGCAAATAGTAAGCTGTAGGACCAAAGTTTTATGAAACTGCGCACTGTTGAAATCATCTTTTATTCAATAAAATATCCATAAATGAATATGGAAAATGAAAATTGAAACACAAAATGGGTGGAAATAGGTATAGGGTGATAGGGTGACCGACCAATGCACATACGGCCATTGTTCAAGAGCCAAAGGTGACACAAACTAAATTTATTGAGGGACGTAAATCATAGAGAGAAAGTGCAAAAATTCCGTGTTTGCTCCAAATTTTTAGTGATTTCTGATTTTTTAAAGCAAATCCATGTAGAACACTTATAAATTTTTTAAACAATGACGACGAGAAACTGGGAATATGCCAAGACATATGAGGATTATTCGATGGCTGACGGATATCTCCCTTTACTCAAATAATAATTTACATCAAGTGCTTCTCGGCCCACTATCCAAAGGCAGGTTGACTGGCGTATACCTTAAAGTTTTGAATCACGTGTTATATTTGCAACTTCTAAACCATACAATGTACAAGAAGCCATCCAAGTCTTTTTCCAATTCGTAAAGCTTGATTAAAAATACTACTATTTTTAAATTGAAAATTTTGTTTACCTGCCCGACTGTCATAGAAATGGAAGGCATCATCGATTTTTCATTTACAAGCCTAAAAATTGACAACATTTAAAGACCAAATAAAAACCCAGATATCTCGCTAACAGAAAGAACGCTTGATCTGGGTGCAGCGAAAGACGACGGCGAATAATTTGCATCACATCCGCAATCGTGATGTGGCTTGGCACCAGATATTTGCAATGATCCAGCAGTGGCAAATGGCGTTCGGACTTGAATCGTTCGATAATCAGGGGTATTTTGTCTGCTTGTTGACGCAGGATTTCCTGCACCATTCTGGAGCGCTCAGCTTAAATGAAATTAAAATTTTTAGAAATTAGATAGATATATATAATATATTTTTGCAAACCGAAATTTTTGCGTTCTTTGAAACTAGGCACATAGCCGAAATTGTTTTGAGTAGATAACGCAGTCCGTGAGGGCATTTTCCACAATGTTCGTGTTGTTTTGTCGTTACAAGTTGATAACGTAATGTTTTAAATATTATAGAAAACACGAGGAATGTATTTTCCAATGCAATAATATTGTTCACTGCGGCAAAATTAATGAAAATTCGTTGGATTCAATAACATCAATCATGGGTCTAATTAATAAATATGATAATTGATCACTGATCACGAACTGAGGATGGTTAATGGTATTAGTCTAAATCTAAACTAAATCGTAAATCTAAAATATATAGTAAATATACCTATTTATATCTAATACCCATACCCTTATACCTACATACCTATATATCCAGTTTGAGTTTGTGAAGGCAAAGTAAATCTAATGGTCGAAAATTTATGGCAGCAGAGGCCAAAGGAGTGAAATATATTGGAGGTTGAATTTGAATCGAATACCTAAATGGAGATTGGAGAAAGATTGAAGGAGTATAATGCTCGAAAACCATTATCATCATATCATCATTCATCATATTATTTGAAGCTACAAATCGACAATAAAGAAAAAAGTGTTGTGAGCTTGTGAGTCGTGACTCGAGACTCGACTATGAATTTATTTTTTATATCAAATTTCACGAATGGCGAATGTCGATATACATATACATACTATATAGTATATAGAAAACAAAATTGCAGTAACATTGTAACAATGTGGGATTACCTACTACATATACATATGTACTTGTGTAAAGAAATCAAAATACAAACGCATTTCGCATTTTTGGCGGAACAGAGAACAGACTCAAAATTTTGGCTGATACTAATTACTAATACATATCTCCGGTTAAACTGATAGTAAAGAGGGGAGTCTCATCACAATTGCGCCATTCGTGCACGTGATTTACCCGCCCCAATCATAGTATCTGTGAAATAATTCTGTCTCCTTCGTTTCTTTTTCCATCCGAATCCCGCCGGAGTGGCGCAACTGCAGTCCTCTGCCTCTCTGCCCAAGTCAGCTGTCTGTGAATTATATTTATTCGAAACAGCTGGATGCTGCTAGGTAATGCCTAACGCGGGGTGCATATATGTACATATTACTAGTACATAGTAGGATGAAGGCAATGCAGGAGAGAAGAGTTCGAAACGAATCCGTGAAAAAGCCGTAAAAGTAAAAACCGTAATATGGCCGTATGCCCGCAACGGTTACTTTATCCCGGAATTTTGACTTTGATTGATTTATTAATTTTTTGACAATGATGTGATTTCGAGAGATCGCATTTTATTTATCTAACCAAAAAATTAAGAGCTAAGGGACTTCTTGTAGAAACTGGGAACTGTTATTTAAAGTCTTCTTCTTCCTTTCCTTGTTGCGTGCCGTGCTTGTTCTATTGAAGTCCTTTGACACATTTTTTGGTATTGTTGGAATATGAATAACACTTTGTCCAGCTCAATCTCCGTTGATATTAGGCGTCGCTCCGCGCGACGAAATTTTTCCAGTATTTTCCGATCCGAATCGGTCATGTAGGCTTGTTCCACATCGGCCACCTGAAAAATTGATCTATGAGTCCATATAACTTTTTACTCGATTTAATACGTCTAGGATGCAAGGCTTACCTGTTGTTTCCTTGTTTGCTCGTCAAAGTTTGGGTCGGTTGCAATGTTGCTCAATATCACCTGGCAAATATACAAAATTAAACAAGCGGTGGAAGTAGTCAAAATCACTTCCATCTTCAGTTGGCGATCAATTAGCGTTCTGCAAAAAAGTTAACCTTTGTTTCAACTCGACAAATGAGCATACTCATACTCATGTTTTTCCCGCTCTAGCATACGTCTGCGCATCACATTCATCACACACATTGTGGTGAAATCGATCACCGCATTAAGTGCTTGGGGAAATGGAATCGTGTAAAGAAAGAAGGAACGTGCCGGAGCAAAATCATTCGTTCGTGAAACCGCCTAAAATTAAATAATTTGAAAATTTAATAAAATTTTTTCATCTTATTATACTATCGTTAAATTTTTACCCTTGTAGTAATAAAGCTGCTGTCCATCAGGGAACAGCACAGTTCCTTTGTCTCTTTGCTTGAGAGCATTGCTTCTTTCTCCAGTTGTTCCTCCTCCAAAAAGCCTTTCGAGCGCAACAGGCGGAAGATACGCACACCTTTGTCCCCTATTTTTTCCCGAATCGCCGATTCGATATTTTCATTACAGAGAAATTCGATGCCTTTCTCGTAATCTGGGATGTTAAGATGAAGACATCCAGCGGTCCCACACAGCACTCACTTATTATGTAAAGCCCGCCCTGGCTGTCCCCGACTCGGCGCACAATGTTGTTCGAGTCCTTCCCGATGATTTTCAATTTTTCATCAATCTCGTCCCGATCATAGTTCAATTTGTTCTCTCGAGCATAACGAACCACATCTTGGAGCTGCGCACGCGTAAAATTTCTACAACTTTTCCAATTTTGACCAACCGAAATTGGGTTGGACTGTGCGGAGTCAACGCCCGATTTTACTTCGCCCACTTTGAGCAACAGCTGTACTACTCGCAATGCAGTTGGATCCGACAATTCCTTACTTCCTATTGCATCCAGGATTAACTCATCGCGGAAAAAACGATCCATGCGCGTCCAATTGATGCGCCAAAGAATATGTTCATCGCTGTCTCCCGTCCGTGCATTTTCTGCCGGAAATTTCCGTTTGAGCGTGCCATTGGGCGCTAAATTACTCTTACTTCACTTCATTAAAGTGAATATGAATTTGATTATTTGACCTTTATCACCATATGCATTTATGCTCGCATCCAAAATTACGTCTGGCATTAAAAACGGGTCTGGTTCACGAGAAAATGCCGGACAAACTGCGTCGCCAGCGTGTCCATCCACCCGGTCACATCTAATCACAATCTGAGCCTCCGCCAATTTGACAAAATCTTCCTTTGCCTACAAATACTTTACACATAAATGGAATAAAAAATATTAGACTTTTTCTATCGACATATTGTCCAAACATTTGGATACACGGCGAATGCATTCTGAGCAGGAGGTTCGACCTTGTGAGAGAATGTCCTCAAAAATAGCTTCTGCCGTACCTTCATAAAGCGTTTTAACAATCTGAATCCGCTGTATGTAACGGAACATAATACCTATATTTGGCCTACGAGAATGGCGCGAGGTGCTCTGCTTAAATCGATTACTCTTTGCGGGGAAATTTTATAGAGAATGCCGCGTGGATTTGATTCAAATTCCAGCAGATTGTACTGCTCTAGAATGGCAATTGAGCGCTGTATCTACAAATTAGCGAACTTTGTGTTTGACATAAATAATATGAGAATTGCACGTACCTGTCTGACCGAACAGCATCCCGTCAATCTCCGCGCTAACATTGGCAGCGGCAATTGATCTCGCAATAAGACCTTCGCCACCAGCGATACATAAAAGCCAAAATGATCCTCGAGAATTGAGGAACAAAAATGTACAATTTGAAAACTCATCTACATTGTTATAATATATAAATGCAAAGAAAATACGATTTTGTTGATTAAAAATAATGGAAGAAAAAATCACCTCTCAAATATGTGTTGTAAAGTAGCATGTTTTAATTTTATTCAGTTTCCGCTTAGGGCGGGAAACAATGGAACATACATATCATACAGGGTACGAGTTTGGTGTTCATAATTCAGAAGTTGTCTAACGTGAACTTATGATTATATAAGGAAGAATAGGTAATGAGTTTGCGAGTTGCGACCGAACATTTTCAAAGAATAGATTTTTCGGTCAAATCTCAAATATGATTAGAAGCCCGTAAAGAAATAAATAGGGAAGGAAGGGGATAAGGGACTCCGGATTGTGTATCTTTCTCCGTATCTTTTTTCCAATTGCAGCAGATTAATTGACGTCCAACGGTGCAGGGGCTGGATTTGGGATCAGCGAAGTGAAAAAAGACTGCACAACGGTGAAGAATATGTTCCAGGGCGAGTTGTTGTTGTTGTTCGGCTGGACAGCTACAAACGGAGCGGCCTCTCCATTGACTGCATTATACCGCTGATCGTTTTGCGGCTCAACCCCATTCTGCTGCTGGTTTTGACGTCGTCGACGTGCATGGACGAACCAGAAAAACGCGACCAGAACAAAAACGAAGAAAAACCTGAAAGCTCTGAGCACATTACGTGGTTTGCTATATCGCACCTCTCGAACGATGAATACATATAAAGAACCATCGCTAGCAGGGCAAAACGAATGGACTTGTAGACTATGTCGAGAAAATCGGGCGCTCCTTGTTGGCCCCCGTCCGCCGCAGCCATCAAATCGCCATTGTTTTCATTTGCAACTACGCCATTGTTATTGCCCAAAGGTGGCTGTAAAAAATGCTGTTGCTGAATGATTGGCACGGGAGTACCAAATACCATCTGTAATACAACTCATCTCGTATATAATGTCCTTGTTTTCCCATTATCAAAAAACCTGTCCGTTGGCAATATTTGGCACCATCCCAGTAAAATAGTCTTGATTATGTTGCACAAACGGATTTTGTTGCCAGCCATTATTTACTGGAATAAACTGCGCATTATGTTGATAGAATTGCATCATTTGATTAACACTAAAAACACTGCACAGGTAGTACTTCAGGTTGAAAATATAAATTTCGCTTACTAATTCTGATAGGCGGCAAGATACGCTTCATATTGGGGTTGTTGAGTTGGACCGAGGACGGATGCGTAATTAGTTCCATTTTGCATGTTGTTGTTGTCAGCGTTCAAATGTCCAAAATAACCGGCACTAAGAGTAGGCGCACTAAAAATAAATTATTCTTAAAGGCAGAGATATTTGAAAATCAAAGATAAAAGACCCGGACACCGGAGACATCCATCCTGTGTGAATACCACCCCGTATTTCGAAATTAACTTTTTCACCCTAATAACCCTAATTTAATCCGATTTGATATAATTGTGAGGGAAGTAGTATTACTTGTTTAGGGGTGGAGTCGCATTCGCAGATCCTCTGTAGCGAATTCCTGCACTTCTACTGCTAGCGGGCGCTGTATCCGCTTCTTTGCTCCCGCCAATGTAAACCATGTGGATCACTTGCTTCTCCAATGGCTGATCCCTCGAAATTCCATCACGACGCTGATTGAGCACCTCACTAATCTTTTGCCCATTTTCCAGACAGTGACCGGCATAAATGAGACGTTGTCGTGAGACTTCCTTTAACGTTTTAAAATTAATTAATGGATTGAGGTTATGTCTTCGTGCACAGATCCGAGTGAACCCGTAAATATACTATAGCCGTAAATTCCTAAATTTACCGGATTTGAAGCGCAAACCAGCGACAGGTGCTCTTTGAGCTGTAGAACACTAATAATGGATCATGATTATTCAAATTTGTGCATAAATGATCTTAATACCTCCAATCACCAGGGCATTCTACATTATAATCCGAAAATGATTGCATTGCGCAACGAATTGTCAATTGAATTTGTTCGGTGTTTTCCATCATTTAAAAGAAAAATTACTAAACTTCTGAATTTTGTAGTAGGATTAATAATTTTCAATTCAGTCACGATCAAAAACAAATATAAATTAATTTGGGAAAACTTGTACATGTCAAATAGGTGGTATATCCTATCACATCATTAATCATTAACCATTAACGGTGGGGTAGCTTCCAGTGCTCACGTTCCAGTGTCAGGTTTTTTTTATGAGACATAACTGGACAAGGAACGAAGGTAGAACAGAGTTCTTGAACTATTGGATAGATCTATGGAAACTCTACAAAAATGGTGCTAAGTCTGAATTTCTTGGTCCAGTTCTGAACAAGTTATGGCCAAAAAATCGGAAATTGGCCGATTTTTCCAAACATTTGGTCAATTCTCGGCCAAACCCAGAGATGAACAGATCATTAGATAGGGCACACTTTGAGCTTTCCAATGATATCTTAAACACTTTCTTAGCATTAAATCTGGCTGAGTTATGGCCCCTCAAACAGCCTGGCACTGGAACGTTCAGCGCTGGAAAGAGCAGGTCCGACCATTAACGTTATTTTTATTTCATTTTTTGGTTGACGTGGCGCATATCGTGTTAAGAATTGTTTTTAATGATAATGATTAATGACGTAGAGTAGCGTACGACGTACGACGATCGACGTAGCAGAGTGTACAGCGTAGACGTAGAGGTAGAGTATAGAGTTAAACGTAGTATATTGTCACCTACCAACCTGCCATTTTGCTAAATGCCAATTGCCACTTAGGTATCCCAGATCCAGAGACCCGGAACGCAAACACAGAGTAGAATATCTATCCTGTAAACATGATCATTAACCAGTAAACCATTTACGTTTCATTTTCACAGTCGAATTCAAAAAATTAAACCTCCAGAACACGGATTCTAAACCAGTTTTGGTCTAAAAACTTGTCTAACTTGGTTCGACTTTAGCCAAACGAGCTGATCTTCAAAATTTGACATTTATCGTCTATAAAATTCAAAATCACTTTTTCTACATACACAATGAATTCAATTGTTTTTTTTTTTCATCAGATTTTGACTTTTCCTTGCCGCAAGCGAAAATTGAAACTTTCTCAGCACATAATCCAAAATTTCTGCTAAATTTGAGCAATTTATTAGAAAAAGAACAAAAAAAGGGTACAAAAGTAAGTATTCATGCCCAAAAAAATTTGATATTTTATTTACCACCAAAATAATTTTTGGCCCTAAGATTCATTCTTTTAAAAAGTTGGACCTAATTTAGCGATGTAAGATTTTAGTTCCGGGAAATGCTAACTGCGAACTATTATTTTAATGTCGCCTATTTTACCTCTAATTTAGATTAGTAAATATTAAATAATATTCGATCAGATTCATCAACCAGGATTAAATAACCTTCAAGAAAGATGGGGGATTTCCTCGAGGTTTGTTAAGTTATTTTTCACAATAAATTGCATTTTTAGTGGTACAACACAATTCCGGTTGTTACAAGGTGAGCAAACCAGCAAACATACTCTGTAAACGACAAGCTATGAATCTTTTGCAGATATTGGTTTACGGGTGCAACGATAATTCCATTGCTAGGTCGTTTTGGCTTTTTCAGGTAATTACATAATTAAATATTATTTGCCTTATTGCGCGGCTGAAGCACCACTCTTTTATTAGATGAGTTCCGTGAGTTCTGATTCTAAATTACTCTAGTAGCGGAGAGGGCTCATCTGCGTTTACCTAATTCATATTCGGGTGCACCCCATACCGGCGAAGAGCATCATATAGCCCATACTTATCAGTTATCATAGAACAATATATGCTATTCGATAGATAATATCTCAGGCACTTACTTTTTCCCGTCATTTTTTAAGAAATTTTTTTCTCTCTCCTACTACTAGGACTCTTAAAATTTGATTGGCTTTTGGGAAGTACGTCCGTTTCTATCTAAATTAAAATTTTAGTCCCTATATGATGTTACTCAACTGGGAACTGTTCTTCTACAAATTTCAAGTTGGTTAAGCAATGAAATAATATTATATAATAGTGATGAGCTGATGAGGGGGAAGACCTCTCATCCAAATTTTCTATACAGCTTTTTAATTTTAAGATTTGGCGTCCGCTGACTGCTCTATTCTACTACCCAGTTACGCCTCAGACCGGATTCCATTGGCTGTTGATGTGCTACTTTCTCTACAACTATTCGAAAGAATTAGAGATATCTTTTTTCGATGGGAGGCCAGCCGATTATTTTTTCATGCTCATCTTTAACTGGCTCTGTTGCACAGTCAGAAATGTTGAGGAGATCAAATTCAGTAATGTTTCAGGTGATCTGCTTTGTGGCAGAAATTTATTTTCTGCTCGAACCGATGGTGTTAAGTGTTCTCTACGTTTGGTGCCAATTCAACAAGGACCGCACCGTTCAGTTTTGGTTTGGAATGCAGTTCAAGGCATAATCATTCTCCATCTGTTAAATTCCATTTTGGTTTCAACTACAGGCCGTCTATTTGCCCTGGGTGTTGGTCGCTTTCAACATGATATTGCGCGGTGGAGGCATAAATGAACTGGTCGGAATTTTGGTTGGACACACCTATTACTTTGTAATTGTTCCAATTTTTGGACAAAGGCTAATCTAACTGTTTATATTATATAAGCTTGCCTTCCAATATGCCCTCGACTACGGTGGATCTGTGCTTATTCGGACACCGCAGATACTGTAGGCCTTATTTATATTAGATATTCCCTATTCACATTTGTAAACACCCCTTTAAATTTTCAACGTTTGAAATGTTTTTTTAGCTACGATTACTTGCCTAACCGGGTTGGAGGATTCGCTGGCTTCGGGAGTGTGCCGACAAGCAGAAGGCCCGCAGAACAACGACAGCCCGGTGGCAGGGGATACAACTGGGGAAGGGGGCAGGCACTTGGCGGCGCTGGTCAGAATTTGCACCAGGATTGAGCGAGCGAAGGAGGAGAGAGGAGAGGAACATTGGCGATTGTCTCATATTTATTCCATTTACCAAGTTTTTGGCTTTCATGTTTAAGTCCAAAATACAATTGTTGGGGAATACTTTCAACCTCAAAACGATCGCCTTAGAAACGCACATTTTATCTTGTAGTATTTAAGAAATTTTACTTTTTTTTATCTAGCGTAATTTAGTTTATCATGAAATTGCCTCTCGATTCTTACGCCTATCGACTATTCTGGCATCTGAAGAGGTTATTCTGGCGACGTGGGAACTCTGGCCCGCCTCCTTTGATAATGCGTAGTCTTCGCTATTTTTAATTGAAATCCAGATCATTTTTAGGCAGAAAACCTTGTATAACATATGATCCCCCTGAAAATTTGTCCGGAACCACAAAATTGGAAAAAGTGTGCGCTGAACTTGAGGTTGGCCATCTCGATTTAAGTTTTAAATTTATTTTAAGTTAACGGCACGGTTGACAGAATTCCTGCCCAGAAAACTCAACGAAAAACGTGAATTTATTTGTCTCCGCATTTTTTACTTGAATTTTAACATTTGAGAATGGCGCACTTTGCTTATGATGCCCACTTTTAAGGAAAGATATGAACAATTGGTGTTTTTAAGGAAAAAAGAGGATGCTAGAACAAAGGAAAATGCTATGAAAGAATCAATCAGAGGCCAAAAGGTGGCAAAATGTTTACGGAAGCAAAGCGAAGAAAGAAAACACGACAATCGTTTGTTGCAGCACGTGAACTCAGGTGATCCTCCAACTACTAATTCCATTTGCATATTTAATTTCCAAAGACCTTTTGGGGAATAGAGACGCTTCGCTCCGTTGTATTCGCTCGCTCATAATGCAAGAGACTCCGCGAGTAGCCGTTGACTGTCGCTTCCTTCAGATGCTCACCGTTCGCGGCAGGAATCTGACGATGATTCAGTTGCGCAATTTGCTCGCAAACAACAGAAACCAACTCGTCCCCTGGCCAATTTATTTCACCAACTTCCCGGTCGGAAATAAAGAAATTGAAATTGACAGACAAAGGTAGAGAATTCTGCTCTTCGATGAAAGTATTGGTCTTTTTACAGGCACCTCGCAATGCTAGACTCAGATAAGGCTTTTACCGGTGAGCTTACTTCTCTCTCCTATTTGGACCTTTTTCCCGAGCTGAAAACCAAAAAAAAGATTGTATACCTCAGCCCACATGCTGAAGAAAGGCTCGAGGTTGACACGGTCTTGGACTGATTCGTATAAATTTTCTCCAAAACAGACAATCGATCCAGAGGCGTGTTACGTTATTGGGGGAATTGTGGATTTGGTGAGGGAGCCTCGGCTGCCTTTAAAGGCATCTCTGGTAACGGCAGAACGAGAGGGACTTCCATGCAAAAAATTGCCCGTGGACGCCACATTGATGCGCGGAGGACACACACTTTTCACGTAAGCAACGCACTAGTTGAATTTGAATAGCCCCTGCTGGCTCTCAGTTTGACACTGGTGCTGCAAGTACTCATTGATGTGTACAATTCCGACGGCCATTGGGAGACTGCCTTCAAAAAGTGAGGCAATTACATTTTGCAATTGAATCATGGCAAACCCGTACAAATTTAGTCCGGATCTTATTTAATCTCAAATGGACTAAGATTTTCGAGATTCATGAATTTGGAATCGATTAAATTTGTAATTTAATTCAGTAATAAGAGCTATTGAATATCAAAAATTGAAAAAATGAACGGTTCACCCCACAAAAGACTAATTTTGGCTATGATGCCCGACCATTTCGGCCGATCACTTATTCTTCTCTTTCTTTTAAGACACATCCCTACGCGGAAACTCCGATCGCCAAATGAGAAAAACCGAAAAACACTCTCGAGGTTTCAAGACCTGTTGCAGCGCAAGCATGAAATTCTACGTATTGTGGAGGAAAGAACTGCTCATCTTCAACCCAAAATCCGAGAGAGAAATTAGAGGATGATTTGATTGATCGCTTAATCATTGTTTGAGAAGTCACTCCATTTACTCAATCAATTCACGTTTCAAAGCAGTTGTAGACGAACGGTTTAGAACTTGAAAGCTAATTTTGCACTGGTATAGACAAATGATATCAAGGGGATGAAAGGCCGCCAGTGATAGAAATAGGTTAAACGAATGTGCATGCAGTCTAGGAATGTTGTGGAATGACTAGACACCCTGGTCCCATCCGTCTGTCTGGTTCAGTTCTGCTCGGGTTCGATAACGCAGAACGGCTGATTTTCTATGGTTTCTGTGTTGTGCTCCATTTGATTATCTCTGGTTTCCCTCGTTGGGCAATCGCCAATTTCGCACAGGGAAGAAACGGAACTTGTGATTAGACTCTGAACCGAAAAGGTGGAACAATTTTGCTCCCCTTTTTGTGTCCTTCTTCCTACCTCCAGTGCCTTATCCGTCAGTTGTGCAATGAATCTGATAAATGGACGCAGGTCGCCTTCGTTGGCTTCTCGCAGCACATCATAATAGCGACTGCGCATTTCTACTGGGATAATCACCGGTGGAAAACCTGCGCGCAACAGAATCCAGTTCATCAGCAATCGAGCTGTGCGTCCGTTACCATCTATTGGAAATGGTTGGAATTCTAGGATATGCAAAAATGAACCAATGAATGGGTGAATGAAGACCTAAAAGCCCTATTGTTATCAATAGCAATGGATTTCCAAGATTGTCTACCAGCTTGTAATGCGCCAGTGCAGCTGCTTCAACCGGATCAAGCGCAAGAGTTTCATCATCGTTCAACCAATGTACCAATTCTTCCATCTCTGCTAGCACAAATTCTGGCTCTGTTGGTCGAAATTTTCCAACGAAGACTTGAACCTAGGCTAAAAACGTTAAGCCTAGACTTAAGCTAAACTAATCTAAGCGTAGGCTAAAATAACCTACCATACGCAACACACCCGCAGATATTGGGTCTGCAAAACCCAAAACCCTTTTGTGAAGTGCCAAAATGTGCTAAAAAACAAAGTTACAGTTTCAACAAATTCATTTGAACTTTGCCTCTAACGTAAAATCATGTAATCCATTTTTCGCAAGCGATTGATTAAGAAAGCGCAAAGCAGCGTCTAGTCCCAAAATTTCATTGTGCTCCACGATACTCTTGCCGGCCACAGCCATTTTTGTCTCCAAGATTGAGCGCGTTTGTGCCAAGTTGATCGTGTTCCCTTCCATTGCGACCTTTACGAGCAAAGCAAAATTCTTCGCTTAAATTTAAGCCAACCGTGTGGTAGACATGGGCAAAATAACCTGGCAATAATATAAATAAGGATTGAATGAACTAAAAACAACTTTCACGCATTGCTCTCCGGAGTCCGGCATCTGAATGGGGAATAGATTCGAACTTCTTTAGTTTGCGATTGATTTCTCTGAAAGGAGACGAGATACATTGCAAGATGGTATTTCTACTACCGCATCATGCGATTGTCAATCGCCTCAACCAAAGGCAAGGTCCTTTGCCTGCGACTAAAATCACTACACATTAATGGTGGATCCGTCTTTGCGCAAAATACATTAATGCCTCCTCATGTTTTGGGTTCCGCATTATTGCCTTCAGATAAAAACCCTCCGCAGCCACCACGTCTCCTCCCTGAATTTCGAAATGGATGCCATATTCCGTCAGAATATCAGCGTTGTAAGGTGCCAGTGAATATGCATGCTGGAACTTTATTTTAAAAAATACTGCCGAGAATTATGTACCTCAATTATGTTCCGCGCTCTCTTCAGATTTCCTTCCTTTCGAAACCTTTTTGCCGCATGAAGTGCAACCAGCGCTTCCCTTTCTCTCCAGAAAGGCGTCTCATCAAAACATGTCTCTCCTTCTAATTGTGGCCTTACAACCAAATCTGTAATAATACATAGTAAAATTGGAAAAGTACATATTCACATCCATCTTTATCCCCGAGTCCTTCTATACCTTCTAACTCAGTTTTGCCGGAGATTTGGTACAATGGTTCCACAAAGTTGTGCAGTATCAAATGCTTTCCGATAAAGGGTTGCCGTTGGAGCTGACTACATTTCAGCACTCGTTTAATCCGATCATCAAATGAGACAGAACAGAGAAATCGCAAAATGTGGTGCGATTCGCAATGTAGAGTGAAGAAGATGAAAAGCAGAATGAAAAAAGTACAGACCAGCACATAGAAATAAGTTAAGCGAGAAATTGAGGATGAAGATGTAAAATATTGGACACGTCCAATAAACATTGATGGATCTGCTTTTACTGAAAAAGGTAGGTTTAAAAATGCGAGGGGAATTTTGCGCGGTATCCACTGCATAAAACACGTACAAATAATAGCTCATTCGATCGTGTTCAGTGCTAGTTGTTTTTGTTTTAAGCTAGGCTTGCCTAGTATTTAAGCTTAAGCTAAGTTTACATAGAGTACACGCTTTTAAAAGCAAGCCATATATAAAAAGCGAGTGGATTAAATCCTTACCAAAAGTGGTTCCCTAAAATTGGAGAGCGACGAAAGAATACCGTTTTCAGCGCCGAAAATTTTCTATAAATATGATTTTATGCAAAAATTCAAGTGGTCTGGTAAAGTACATTTGTTAATTAATATTATTTATTAAATATTACCATATAATTTTTACTTTTTACTCAGGTTCAAATGAAAGCAGCCATAGCAATTGGCGAAGCTCGCAATAAGGTTATTGCTGCTGCGACGCCACATTTCTATTTGTTCAAATCTCCAACAGTTATAATGCGTAGTTCCCAGTTTTCTCGGCATTTGTCAAATCCGTTTCAAAGGTGGCTGTACGGAAAGTTTGACCCGTCCTACAGTTATGAGAAGTTTGTCGACGGCGCGGTTCAAGTTGTTTTATTTCCAATTGATGAATATTTAGACTGCCTTCACCTAGGCCACTCTTCTCGCCGCAATCCATTTGCGCGAATATCGCTTCGATAGGTTTCGTGAAATTTCGACCCAAAAGCTAACAGAATACCTGAAGGTTCCTTCCTCTACTTAGTTGTTAAAAACAATATTTTCTACAGTTACGAATACCGGAGATTGACGCGGAACTGCTCGAGAAGAAATTCACATTTAATCGGAATAGTTTTGTGAATGGATTCATACATGCGTCATTTTTTTCTTATAAGGCCTACACGAAAAGTAAATTCGAGACAGATCATTCGTTTTAAGCCCTTTCAATTTTCAGGACTTTATAACGTCAATGAGGCAAAGTGCTTTCACAGCACTTTTGTTTTTTTCATTGACAAGACAGGGAAGTGGGAGCGCAAAAATGAAGAGGACGAACATGTAAATTTTTTAACGGCACCACCCATACGAAAACTGCTCAGACACCCGGAAGATTTTCTCATGCAGGATTTAAAAATAAATATTAATATCAGAGAAACAAGCTTTTCTTTTTCCAGCTGCAATATGACATTGGCGAGAAGGATGGAGGAAGATGAAGCTGGTGAACCGGATTATGGTCGTTGGCGAATATCCGACCTGAATTTTTTTGATTGTGAATTTGCAACAGACAAAATGCACACTTATTAAGAATGAAGTTTACCAAAGTTGCTATTATTCCAGATTTTGGGTTTTTTTCCGTTTTGATCACTAAAACAGTTCGAAGTAATTACTCTACCCGAGAATCATTTTGAGTATTATGGCTCTGACCGATGACAATGGGAAGACGAATCCACTCACTCGCCAACTCAGATGGCTCATTGCCGGTGCTGCGGCGGGACTCGCCGTGGATTTGAGTCTCTACCCGATGGACACAATAAAGACGAGGATGCAAAGCAAGTCTGGCTTCTCGGCATCCGGCGGCTTCAGAAACATTTATCGAGGATTGCCAGCTGCAAGTTCATTGATTGATTTTTAAAGCTAGGCAAAATCGATTAATCTCCCGATTTTTAAAGGGATCAAGACATTTCGGCCAAAAGGCGATTCGGCCACCTATTTATTGCATAGCCGAATCGTCTTTTGGCCGAACTGTCCATTGGCTAAATCACCTTTTGGCCGAACTGTCGTTGGCCGAACTGTCTGGGACCCATTTTTAAACATATTTCCTCTCCGTTACAAAAAAACGCCAAAATTAAGAATCTGGCCATTTCATTTTCCAGGTAGCACTTGGCTCAGCACCTGGGTCTGCTCTCTTCTTTCTCACCTATTCAAACAGCAAAGATTTGATCCAAAGGAGAAATAGCACTGGAAATTTGCCCAGTAGGCCTCACAAGTGATTTTAACTGGATCATCTTCTCAGCCCCATTGATTGACGCACTGAGTGCCGCTTTTGGCGAAATCTGCGCATGCATTGTGCGAGTGCCAACGGAGATATGCAAGCAACGTGCCCAAACCAGCAGCACACAGAATAGGCCGTTGCCACTTATCATGCAAGAATTGTACACGAATGGCGGTCTGCGCGGATTTTACAAAGGCATTTGGAGTCCCAAACACGTCGCGGTTCAAGACTGACATTCAGGTTATGTGTCAACTGTGTTTCGCGAGATCCCCTTCTCATTCATCGAGTTCCCGCTTTGGGAGTGGTTCAAGCGGAAAGTGGTCGAGAGGAGGTCGGGCAAAGGCCCTGTTCTCGAATGCTCCCCGTTCGAATCGGCCGCCTGCGGGAGTTTGGCGGGGCTTGTCGCAGCGGCGATAACAACGCGAGTGGAACTCGGCATCTCCTTCAAAATATAGCCTTTAGGCCCCTCGATGTGTTGAAAACACGCGTGATGCTGGACACGGTGTTCTTTGTCTTTTCTTATTTATTCCCATTCCTGCAGGCAAAGCAAACTCGTCTACTGCCCACGGCACTCGCTGTGATGAGAAACGAGGGGATTGTACGTAGCGTGTGTTCTGTGATGGGCTTTGGTCCCGAAAATTGGCCGTTATGGATCTTTCCCGCTAAAACGGATTCTTTGACACAATCACAGACAAAAAAGTGAAAAATATAACATTTTTTATCTGTAGTCCTTTTTTCGTCACCTCAGAATTTTTGAATTTCGGCCAATTTTCGAACTGTAGCACCGCTCACTTTGTTTTTAATTTTCAATTTTGGTTAGCTCCGTCTGTATTCGGGCATGGTGCCTCGTGCAACGTGGATAGGCACTGGCGGCTTCATCTTCTTCTTCGCCTATGAATTTTCCCACCAAGCCGTCCACAACTACCTCTTCTGATTAGCGATATTGCCTAACTTCCCATTATGTCGATTTCCTTGTTGTTTTTGCTCAAAAATGATGCGGGGTATAAATGTGGATGAGTTGTCAAATGCCCACTCTTCTTGGCATCAGCTGACTCTCTGTTATCCACACCCGCTTATGTTTTGCTGTTGTTTTGATGGATTGTGCCGGAAGGAAACCTGATCATTTTAAGCTTATTTCAAAATGATTTGTACGATTCCAATGATTCCCTTAAAACTAAGTGCAAATGGCATTCATTTTGTCCGAAAAAGTGAACAACGTTGGTGTTTGGTTTCAAATTTGGTCGTGAGATCTTGTGCTCTCTGGGATCTTGCGTCGTTGCCTTCACACATAATGCGGTGCCACCGCCGACTGTCCAATGGTGACAATGCCCATTGGATCCTCCTTATCTCGGCCTGAGGGACTTCTTCGCCGCTCCCTTTCTACTGATGATTTCCGCCTCAACCGGGCTATCGCTGCTGACTTGTTTCCTCCTTCTGCCGTGCTTCCTGCAGAACCTTTGCGAGAATGCGGTCCGCCGGTCAACACCTAAATGGGCGAATTCATACAACACATATGTATTTACCTATTTACTATTTACTTTGGTGCTGGACCGCCATTGCAAAAACTGCAGCCAAAGCGCCTCACAGAGCCTCGAGCAAATTATGTTGCCTCCATGAACGGACACCTTGAAACAAAAAGGAGTAGATTGGCATTCACAAGTTCAACTTCTTATTACGGCGAAGACTATAATTCTTAGAAAGCGCAACACAAGAAACTTGGAGGCTTCATTTGATTGCCGTTCTGGGTTGGGTAAGGTCCTAAGGTCTAGCATGGGCTTCAACTTTGTTTTTAAAATTGTGGCATTTTAAGCCCCTTTTACGGCGTTTTATTTTTTAAAATTTGAATTTGGTCGGAAAGGTTGGAAACGACTACCATTTTGAGAAGGAATACTCCGTCAGTACGCAGAAATTTCTCCACAAAAAAATGAATCTCGGCCGGCGCTTTTGGCTCGTCATGGGCAATATCGAGGAATTTGACGACAAATGCCTGTCTGCAAACAGGCACTGCCACGGTGGCGAGCCACGCGGAAAGATTGATGACGGATAGGAATGCGAGGAACAGCAGCCAGAGCCAAAGGAACACAAAGATCTTCTCCAAGAACCTGGAAAGACGAGCAAAATATTGTATGGCGTTCGTCGGCTGACATGTTGATGACGAGTACGCATTGCACGGTGTGTCGATGGATGTTGCCTAACACGCGAATTTCAAAGTCACACCTGAATTTTGTTAATTTTGTCGGGAAACATTATTGTCTAAATTCAGACAGTGTGACACGCGGAAAACGTCCAGAGTCCTGCCACTCCCTGTCGCGAAACAGATCATAGAGCACGTGCCCTCCAAAGAGAGGGTAGTCGGATGTCTCGAGGAATCTGCGCAGGGTAACAATTTTGGCGCTGGTACACGAAATGTCCCAGAATTTAATTTGAAATAAATTATTTTAATATTCTAATCCTAATATTGTTAAAATTATCAATTTCCTTATCTTAAAATTCACGCGATTACTTATTCAAAAAGTAGAATTGAGTGAGCACGTTCAGCAGATGGAGCAGCTTGCAAGTGGAGTAAACCTGAAGTAACAGCTGTAATAGGTGTTTATGTTTATTAATTCGAAGCATTTTAGACAAAGACCAAAAAAGATCACGCATTCTAGAAACTTGTAATACCAGCGTCACATATGCGCCGTACAGTCGACCGACATTGACCAATGCGAATAGGAACACGCCCCTTGAACGAGCGATCAAGTCCCGTTGGTATCGGAGTGCATCGTCTATGTGTCGCTAAAGCCGGAGAACCAATCATTTTTCACTTTTGGATTGTTTTTCTCACCGCAAGTACGTTGATAGTCCTGTCACGCACTTCCGGGTCAACATTCTCCTCTTGGCAGGCCACTGAAAGGATCACGGAGATGTTCAGGCCTGATTGGCCGGACAGCATGCGCCAACAGAGTGCCGGCAAGTGGAACATCAGTGCGGCAATGGCAAGCACAAAGGAAATCCATCTGATTTAAAATGGAATTCAAAGTAGCGTTAGTCGATTATTATTATTATTACTGATAATATCCGATCTGCCTTTTTTCACGCTCATCCAGTCTGTGCGGGATGTGGTCATCAAACGGCACCCAATAGGTGTTCTGCACATAACAGTAGTTTTCGCTATACTGTTCCATCGCGCGCGTGAAGTAGGCGGGCACGAAGCATTCAATTGGATGGCCTGCATAGTTTTTGGCGGATGCGAGCAATGCGAACATTAACAGGAGGATCGGAGTATACAAATAGTGCAGGCGATCCACTAGAACAAAAACAAACAGTGCACGCGCGAGGTCATCAACTTGTGTCTCACCCACTCTACTCACCAAAGTCATCATCTGTTCTCGGCTCCAGCATTCGCAGCACTGACGACAGGAAGTGCGCACCCACGTGGGATCCGGCCGGCATTTTTTGCAGGAGGGCAAGATTATTACAATGTAGTGTTAGTTAAAAGTTGTGGCTTTTGCGGAAAACGACCCCGGCGGCAGAAACGGGGATTAAATGGGCACTGGCTCCGTCATTTCACTCTAGAGCCTGGAGATAAGGGAATTTTTGCACCAGGATGACAAGACTGGCACGGATGGAATTACGGCTGTGAGGGAACAGCTGCTCTTCCCGAGGAGTTAAACAAAAGATGCGTCCGCAAAAACGAGGAAAGAAAATGGCGTTGGATTGGGGCGAACGAAAAAGCACGATCGAGGGGAAATGATTGATCTGGATTGCTCCAACCGAATTGATCATCGTGAGACAGACAACAAATAAAGTGTCTTGAAACCCGGCTAACTTTCTATACTCCGGTGGATCAATCGACATCACCATCTAATGTTTTGTCACCCTGCAAAGGGTGGAATTATTAAACGAAGTCGCTCAGTAGAAAAAAAGCTGATATACTACTACCAGATAACCAAATTCAGTGTGCCTTTTGAGTTTCATTTTTGAGGCTCCTAAGCTTGCTTGCCAGCTGTTGCTGAATGGATGGAATAACTACAAAAAGGAGTGGAGGAGGAGCTGAAGGCTGCAGCTCACAGGATGAAATAACGGGTACAGTGGAAGAATCTCCGCATCGCATGTTGTCCACAGCCCTGCCCATTAGACGCGTGAAAAACTCGAAAATCGGGCGCACATCGTACATAGTGGTGGACGAATTCGAGGAACAGCTAAGTTATGTAGCGACGCTGGAACGTGGCAATCCATTTTTTGCATGCAGAAATGGCCGAGAACGAAAGAGAGGTAAGTTATTGTCTAAAAATAAATAGATTAATAAATGAGTTTTAGTTGATCTCTCAGAGATTCTCGAAGTTCGACAAGGTGATGAAACGGCCAAAATCGATCGTCTTGTTTTCGGATTTAGGCTATCAAACTGATGGATTCCACCGCGCCGCGAGATTACTCAAATTCCAACAGAATGCACCGGAAGAACGCTGCTTTTCTATAATTTTTAGGGTCAGTTGTGTAAAGATTTTAGTGCCTGCCCCATATACTCTCTCATTCAGCACCCGAATTTTGTGTGTAAATCCATCGACTTTATCTCATTGGACCAAGAAAAGACACTGAAATGGGTTGATTCAATGAAAGAGTTGTTGGCTAAGGGTCCGCAACAGTGCGGTATCACATTCGACGAAAGGCTATGGTAATTTCGCGAGAGAACCATCTTTTTTCTCCCATCCTAGGTTGCTGCAAAATTTCCGACAAGCAGATTTGGATCGAAACGGTGAGATTGCTTTCAGTGAACTGTGGCGACTTCTCAAACGGCTGAACCTGCAGCTAAGCGAGATGTATGTGCAGGCGCTGTTTCAGGTCAGCAACTTACAATGAAAGGAGAATAAAGGCATTTGACAAATGAGGGACATGTTAAGGGTGTAATTTCAAATTTCAACAATTTTCCTTTTAGCAGAGCATTTCTAAGAGTGACAAACAGCGAAGTGCGCTAAACGAAAATGAGTTTCTACAGCTGTTCGCCGTGCTGACCGACTTACCCGAGTACCGCATAGCGCTACGACTGGCCAGTGTGGACGGCGCAACGAATCATTTGGAGGCTGTTACGCTGCAAAAGTTTCTCTCGGAAGAGCAGCATTTCAAGAACGTGGACGTTAAAAAAGCGGAGGCTATCATTGATTTTTGCGAGCCGAGAGCAACAACAGAGGGCCAAGTCGCCACACGACAACAACATCATCAACAACAACAGAAGTTACTCACAGTAAATGGTGTGTGATTCGCGAGATTTTTACCTAAAAATTATGCCATCGTTGAAACTTGAGGAAAAGAGCTCAAATCTGGCGTAAACAAAAATTAGGTTTCCGCCGACTGCTTCAGTCTCGATGGGGCAACATTTTGCGCGAGGGTCACGAGACGGTGTTCATGGACATGGGACAGCCGTTGCATTGTTATTTCATGTTCGGCAGTTAGTTTTGCGGAAATGAACTCAATGTTCGCCGTTCAGCAACAGCAGCCACAACACCTATCTGACGGGGCTGCAGGTACACGGAACCGCAACTGTGGAGGGCTACATCTCAGCACTGAAGAGGGGCTCCCGACTCCTGGAGTTGGACATTTTCGATGGTGACACAGAGCCACAGATCACGCACAAGGCAATCTCTTTGTCTAAAAATGACTAGTGGGGAATGAATGTTTGCTCCCTCGCACCGAAACTTTATTTCTGTTCAACCACAACCATTTAGCGAACTTTTATCGGCGCCATTTCACTGCGCAATGCTTTGAGGGGTACATTTTAGCACTATCCTTTTGCGCATGACCATCTTGCTTAAGCGATCCGTAACTACGCCTTTCTGCACAACCCGTTTCCGGTAATTTTGACTCTGGAGAACCACGTGGGCACAGAACAGCAGCGGATTATGTTGGCATCGGTTTTATGAACACGAAATGGCCCCGTCTTTTAAAGGGCCGATATTTTCCGCGAGATCCTCGGCGAGCAACTCTTCATAGCGCCGGACGACTTCCACACCAAACCATTGCCGTCACCCAATCAGCTGCGAAAAAAATTTCTTTTGCGTGGCAAAGGCTCCCAAGTTTTGGCGGCGGCCATTCCGGCGATAGAAAGCAATGTGGACGGCCCAGAGGATGAGGAACAGCGGACGCTACCTGATGATAAACGAGCCCCAATCGACCAAACATTCGGCAAACTGATCAGTTTGCCTTCCGTAAAACTTACGCCGGGCAACCTCTATCTGGACATCCAAAGCCACCCAGCAAATGGAAGTGCCAGTCTGAGCGAAGGAAAAGTGCAGACACTGTTTGGTAAGGAGACAAAATAGTTTTTAGAAAAAAATAAATAAATTCATTGTAAAAATAGTCCAACGCAAATTCATGTTCAGACTCTAACGCACCGATTTTTGCATATACGGCTACTCACATTGTGAAGTCATTTCCATCAGGGATACGACAAGACAGTTCAAACATGGACCCACTCATTTCGGTGTGCATATAGGATTGGTAAATCAAGAATCAAATTTTGAGTGGCTTTGCGGTATCCAATCAGTGGCGATGAACTTTCAAACATGCGATGAAGGACTTGATGTGAACACAGGTTTTTCTATCTTTGGCTCCACCATAACGGAAAATCATAGGATTTTTCGCCATAAATGGAAACATCGGTTATGTGTTGAAGCCGAAGATACTTCTCGAGGGAAAGGGTTGGGTTCCGCACCTATTTTCGCACTTATCTATTAGTGTTCGCAGATCCAAGGCATTCGATGCAAGTCAAGACAACTGTGGAAATAGCGGTTGTTTGTAATTATAATTTATTCTATGGCAAAAACCTATCCGACTGCAGATAATTTGCGCTCAATATTTGCCTAAATCGGATGCAAGTAGCGGAATAATTGATCCCTATGTAGGGTTTTATTGCAATTCAACTTATCAAGTCGTATTGCAGGTAAGCGTTGAAATCTACGGTGTGCCCGGGGACAAAAGAAGGGCTCGAACTCGGGCGGTTCACAACAATGGGTTCGTTGGCCCGGAAATACGCAACTTCTGAACACGCTTAGATTCAACCCAGTGTGGAATGAAAATTTTGTTCTCCCTCTGTTCTGTCCCGAGCTGGCCCTACTCCGGATTTGCGTCAAAGGCAGAATCCGTGGGCATGCGCCATCTAATTGTTTTTCCAAAATTAGATTTCGATTCGACGTCCGCAGATGATTTTGTAGGCGAATTCACTGTTCCGGTTGGTAGTATCAGGCCAGGTACCCCTTGTTTCAACTATTCGATCTTTGGAAGCGCAGAAGTCTTTTTCTCTGTCGGTAAACGGTGTTTCAGGATACTCGCATATACGCCTCAACACTTCCAATCGGCACCTACCGGACGAGGCGGGCGCTTCTATTTTTATCCGAACGGCGTTTAGCTAATAAACCGCGGTGACTTATTTGGAAGATGCGCTGGTGTCTTATCCAAATAAATGATGAATAACTACAATATTTATCGAAAATTGTCTTTAACCCATCAATAACACTAAATCAACATTGATGCATCAAGATACATCCTTGAATCCCCAACATGCCGATGTCTTGTCAGTTTTTGTCGATTGCTATTTGATGGACGCGTCTTCGACGATCAGGGCGCATATTCGATTCCCACGCCAAACCTGTTGTGTGGGGGGATCAATTGGATTTTAATAGTTCCTTCTAAGGAATTATTTCAGATACACTACTTGTTGCTGGCGTCAGGCAGTCCCAGACCGAAGTGCGTAGAGAGGGTGAGCTTGGCAGCATCGCTCAGAGAATGAGTCGCTAAAACCCAAGGCAAAATTATTTTTCGCAATGACAAAAGGGATTTTGACCGGCCAATGACACTTGAGATCTAAAAATCACGGATTAATAAACCCGCCGAATAGAGTCCAAGTTTACTTGTTGTCGATCTTAGCGCGAAGAATCAAATCAGGGCTTGCCTGGTATTTGCTGGCCAAGCCCCAGGTGGCTCCCTGTTCTCCCATTTTCCAACCTGGCCAAAGCAAATATCCGAAAATTAATCATTTCATTTACCGATGCTTTACCCAATTGTACTCCATATTCGCAGTTTTTGTGCACTCGGTGATAAATGCTAAATTTTGGGTATAATTTTGAGTGCCCCCTTTAGCACCTTGCTCCAAAATCACGTCCGTCAACAGTAAACGAATGCAGAGTATATTCTGGAGTGCAACGGCCAACAGCAACTATTAAAAAAGCCGCATTGGTGTTTGAACTTAACGCCTTTCTAAAATACCCTGCGACGTTTTTATCTCGTTGCTTGTCAAGTCAAATTTGGCTTGTGCCCCGAAAAGCCTAAAATTTAAATAGAAAATTATACAGTATACCTATATGTATTTACCAATCATGTTTTAGTTGCATAACGGCGGCCACATTGAAGATAGGCCCACCGAGCAGAGTGAGATCCTAAATTTAATTTGAAAAAACGATAATAATCACCTCCGTACCCCAGTTGACGTATTATTAGCCCAACTTTAATAAAGTATTCCTACCGCGTTAGCCTTGATAGATTCTCCAGTGTACTCGCTTTTCAGAATAGCTCCACGCTTGGCATTGTGCGGAGTATAGGATGTGTCAAGAGATACCTAATAAATGCTGCATTTTGCAGTTTCTAAATTCGAATAAATTAAGACCTTCAATCCTCTTGCGATTTTGTTGTTTACTTCGATCACTGTTGAGAGCTGATTTTCAGTATTCCACTTCTCAGTCACAGTTAGACCTAAACAAATAACAATTATTCTAAACAGAGTTAGTCTAATTTTCCAACTCACCATGTTCGGGTGCTTTATACTTGACTTCTAGATTCCCGTTAAGTTTTTGCGAAGAAAGATTGTGCGAGGCATCGCTCTAAAATCGATTCACTAAAAAGTAAATGCAGGATTCCAAACCTTAAATTCAACAAAGGGTCCCGACTTGGTTTTTACTTCCAGTTTGATAAATCCATGAGCATAACCTTTATTGAAGAGGTCCTTTGCCGATTTTCCTAGATCTAAATGCAAAATGTTAGTGATTGCTTTTAACAGCAATATCGCAAAAACCTGAAAATGGTGGCGGCGACATTCTTAATTCTTATATTTGCTTATATTGTATGTGCAAATAGTAAATGTAGATTGACTTTAGCTTTAGTAGCTAGTAATAGGTAATAGTAATAGTGTAATAGGCTAATATTTTATAAATACTAAGTAGTGAGTACTAACTACTAACTAGTACTAGTACCTAGTACTCCTACTAATGACGCACGATATGACATAACGAATATGAGTCGAGCCCGTATCATAATTCATAAGAATAAGAACGTTGACGTGATACATAATGAAAAATGTGATAATATTAATTTACCGAAAAAAGCTGAATTTACCCAAAACGGATAATTAATTTACCCAAAACAAAATGACCCATTTAATTTACCCAAAAAACCTTGTATGATGAAAATCTCCCTAATTTGTTGTCCCCCCCCCCTATTTTTCTCCAAATTAGGGAGATAATTAATCCCAATGCATTTGGTTTTTTGGGTAAATTAATTATCCGTTTTGGGTAAATTCAGCTTTTTTTTGGGTAAATTAATGTACTCCCAATGAAAAATGACCGGGGTCTCTTCTGGTACTTACCGGTATCATAAGAAGAACCGCCAGTTCGTGGTCGTTTATGATTATACCCATGTCATTTAACCCTTATAAGTTATAAGGCAAGTGTTGAAAACGCCGCAATTATTTTAGAAACCCAAAACGGCAATTATTAAAATAATAGCTTATTCGAAGCGACTTGACGAGCTAAGTCGAGGTGCCAAATTTTTAAAACAATTGCGGCGTTTTTATCCGGGAGAGGGTAAGGGGGAGGGGGGGGGTCGGGGGGTAGAGCGGTAGAGTTCATCGTGCATGTGCATGTTAAAAATGCAAAACGGGTTTAAACCGGACACAGACACAGCAATTGTTTGAAAATATTTTGCGCCAAAAAATTTGAGTTTTATAACTTTGCCAAGAATGATCAAATCGAACTAATTTTGGTACCATTCGTTCGATTTGGCTCGTAGAATTTACTACTGGCGTGTTCGGGGTGTGCTATTAAGTGTTTCATCAGGCTTAAACTTTGTTCTTAAAATAATTGCGGCGTTTTCACCCTCGGAAAAACTATCTTATATGGTCAGCAAATGAAAATGGCCAAATCATGTACCAATCGATTCCTCTCGTCAAGTGGAGTCCAACGGTAGCAAAATTATCGCGCGGAAACCATTTTGGACCGAGTTATGACATGTCAAACTTGGCAAAACGACAGTTTTTGACCTATCAGTTTCTAAGTTTAAGTCAAAAGTGTCGAGTTTTGACAAGGCAATAATTCCTTGAATTCAAATCGCAATAAATGAATTATGGATCTATAAAAATTAAAAAATCATTATTCGAATAATACACTTTATGTCTTTCAACAGCAACAGCCAAATTTTTACTAGATCATCACACTACCTATGAAAATCTCTTCAGATAAAGACAAGTTGAAGGCATTCAGTACAGAAATCGTGGGTTTTCTTAGTTCATTTATAATCTTATATAAATTTTTGGGTTTCAGAATCCAGAGTATGCAAGACTCATTGATAGCATTGGCCTAAGGAAATCAGGAGGGGTTCCGTCCAAATTTGCTGCTAGCTTGGACAATGTTGCAGAATGGTGCAGTGTATTCGGAAAGGTTAGTTCTGTTGTTTTCCAAATATGATTTTAAATAGACGGAGATGGGTCGTTGGTCAGACGTCTTGGCTGATTGTTCTGCACTTTTGGGACTTGCAACGTCGGAGAAAGGAGAGAATGGTGAGATCGGTGTGGATGTGGATGAAGAGATGGAGGGAGTTGTCATATCAATTCTGCGATTTCACTCTCTTCTGTTCGAGAACACATTCAGCCGCTCAATCTACGGTTCAATCGAACAGCTTATTAAGCTGCTGGATTCTAGAAAGACATGGATCGTTACCCACACATTGAGGTAATAAAAAATATAATTTGCTATTTCATCAAATTTAAGACTTCTTATGTGCATAAGCAAGAGTTCGCGATTCATTTCTCAACATATTAGTGTTGAAATTAGGCAACAGGTGAAAAAGATTTTTAGACTTTTAAGATTTCATCTTAAGATTCACATCAAACTTATGGCTATTCTTGAGGTGAGGAATTTTGGTCATGTCACTAGTTCAATTGCCATTCAAGGCTTGGAGTGGAAAAGTGCGCAATATTCCTATCAAGGATTTTTGTTCGGAGAACTATTCATTGCCTTCAAGTATGTGCACCATACAGATCCGCTCTGAATTGCCAACGTGTTCGATAGATCTGGATAAGGTGAGTGGATTAACCATAAAGGGAGTGAAAACAATTACGCTCTTAGCCGTTTCACCAATCCAATGCTGAATTAAAGAAAATAGCATCTGGGTGTTCGGAATATGACGAAGCAGAAAAGACACTTGCACATTTCAAACTCCGTTTTGCCTATTCGACGAAAAACACGAATGAACGATATCACTTAGTGATGGCTCGGTTTATATCTGTTTCGGTGTTTTGTGAGTTTTTTAAATGAAAAATAGAAATTTTTGATTATTTATTTTAGTCTATTCACGATGCCTTATCACTGAAGAATGGCGCTTGAACAGCCTGGCAAATGATCAATTTATTGAGATGTGTAGTGAAGTGCTCCATTTCGAATGTTTGTCGAAGTATCAGGCATTGTGTGATGCTGTAAAAACGGTTATAGAATTCAATGCTCACTATCGTTATTAAATAATTTTCAGGAAGCACTAAAAACATTGGCCAGCGTTGTTTTCCTGGAAAAGGCGAAAAAGTGAGATTTTTACCTTTAGGTACGGTTTAATTGATTGTCAAGAATTTCGCTGATCGTCCAACATCTGGAGCTCAATTCCTACCATGGATTTGCTCCTACTCTGCTGAGAAGTTGCATTGAAAACTTGAAAGCAGGCAAAGTTGATGGCAGTAACAATTGTTCGGTCGGATTCATAACCTCCCTTTTCTCGCTGGTCTACCACATTGCTGGCTTTGAATATGGTCTCCAAAAGATGTTTTTCATCTCACCCAAATTAGTCACATTTAGGTGGCGATTCTCTCAACCGCTGTTCGTTGATTTCGTCACTCCTTAGCCTGGTTAAAACTTACAATTTGCCGGGTATAAGTAATTACAATATAATCATCGATTGTAATTTTTGACTGAACTATAGACCAATACATAAGTTTCGTCACGAGGGCAATCCGAATCGTTGACATTCTGACTTCGCAGACAGATGTCACAGAGTTCAACGCAAATGAAGGGTCCGAGATTATAATATCGCGCTTTTCGGTAAATTTTAGACAATCTTTCCATAGTGGGATCAAGGACCTCGTAAATTTTTGCCATTTTAGTATGAAGTTGAACAGTGCAAATCGCACATGCGAACTGCCAATCAAAAAGGTGCGCCCTTTCTTTGCAACCAGCAGAGAAGTGGTAGGGACTCCGTCTTTAATTTGTTTTCCATCACAACGCCATTTCAAGCCCTGATGAAGTCATTGCTAAACTTCCTCAAACGGGCTGTTTTAGACGTCAATTTGGCGACACAAATGCGCCGTATAATGGAGACTGACTTGCCCACTTCCCTGGTTAGTTTATTTGGGCAGGCGTCAGCACAAGGGAATAGTCGAAATTAGGAAAAAATCAAAATTTTCACATTGGTTGCGTTTTTGTCAAACAATTTTCGGCCGTTGCAAGGGGGATAGAGGAGTCCTCCACCCCATTTTACCTATGTCTGATTTTGAAACGGTTTTAGTTGGCGATCATCGACAACCCCCAATACTATGGTAGTTCGCTTCTGCATTGTGCAATCACATTGACAACCAGTGCGTCGTGCCACAATCGGGTTTTGGATTGTCCACAATTATCTTCCATTTCAGACTTTATTTATCAAGAGCCCACTCAGTTGAACATGCTCCAGGAGAAGGGACTCACCGATGCGGTTATGCGATTAATTTTCAATGAAAAGGTAACTCCGGCATCTGAGACCTGACGAGTCCCGCTTATTACATCACGCTGCAGTTTCCAATTTCTCGCGATCTTGTTTGCGCACTGCCTAATGTCTGCTCCGCGCTCTGTCTGAATGAACGCGGTCTGAGTGAGATCAAATCCTACAAGGGACTAACGCCGCTCGAGAAAGTCTTTCGCGTCATCTTCTCCAACAAATTTCTTCTCTCAATGCGCAAACGGAAGACGGAAATAATGGAAACAGCGCACATGGTAGTGTTTTGCTACAAAATTCCTAAAACTTTTAAATCCGTTTAGCTTGGAAGCAGTTTCGACGAGCTGATCAGACATCAGCCCACATTGCGCAAAGAAGTGATGACCCAAGTCGCCAACGTATCATTTTCCATATCTTCGAACCCACTAATTACAATTTTTACTATTGTAGTTGGTGGATGAGATGCTGTCTTTTGAGGATAAATGTGCTGCAGAGGGCAAAAAATGCGTCGTGTCTTGGAGTGTGGGCAAAAATCAATCAGTGGTTGAGGACAACTCTACCGAACTTTTGCCGCTTGGCGACTATCTAGCGATGCTTGGAGGTTTCTCGAATTAATTCACCGAATTCGCTATTTTTCGATTAGTTTTGCTTGAAACCTTGTTGACTAATCGAGGACAGGACAACGTGATGATGGCTAACGAATGTGGTATTGCAATCAGATTGATCAAGCTCATCACGGAGGCGAAGCATCCAAATCCGATCATGCTTCAATCGAATTATCTGCACACACTGGCCAACATTGTGCGCTATGTAATGGTATTTTTGAGGGCTGAACTGTAGCCAAAGGCATTTTATTTTACCATCTGGAGATGCATTCGAACAAACTGAGCGATGCCTTTGTGCATTTGATTAGCTGCAGTGTGACAGAACTCAAGTCCTACACTCGATGCGAAACGCTTGAGGATGCATCTTCAGAGGAACGACTCGCTCATCTCACCCGACTCTGCGCACTGATATCCACTCTTAACAGTCTCATGAAGTCCTCCATTAGTTCGCAAAATTCTAATGAGTTGCGAAGAGATCAAAAATAGTTGTGAATTCGTTTTTTTCAGCATGCGGCCGTTAATGTTGCAATATTTTGCGACCGAGCCAACTGCAAAAATGTTCATTGACTCCCTTTTCGACGCCTACAAGACAATTGGCGGCGACCGACTAATAGTCAATTGCAATGGACAACAGGCGACGACCACGCAAATTTTGGAAGATACAACGAAGGTTCGGGAGTTGCTGATTGATGACGAGATCAGCCAGCAAGATTCCCTGATGGACATGGATAACAATCTACCGCAGCCAATTGCCTCGATTTCGGACGCAGCAAACTCATCCGCGTTGGAGATCAACTATCCAAACATTGTGATCCAGATAGCAGCATCAAATGCCAATCAACTGCCGCAGAATTCGTTGGGCTTGAGCGGAGGCGAGCAAGAGGGCGGCAACACGGACGCGAATGGCGCACCGGCGGGCACCAGCAAGTACCAGCAGATTGGCGAGAAAACTGTAAAAATGTTCCGTTAGGCACTTTAGCTATAAATGTGAATAATAGGTAGTTGAGCGGTCCAACCATACGGTTGCAATCCGCTGTCTGAAACAGATATCTGAGCTGTTGAACTACACCACCAAAGTGTTCTGCAATGTGAATCTGCCGCGCGTTCGACGCAATCAGCCAATTTCGGACCCGGCCACAATGCGCAAACATTCCATTAAAATTACAGAGTACCTTTTTGGTGGCATGAGAGGACTTCTGAAGGTCGTAGACGGCGACGGCACCGAAGGCAGCGTTGATAATAAGGGAAAGACTGACCCCGCAATTAGGTAGGTTGACTGCACTTAGGAACAGATCGCACACAAATTCCGGTCGTTTCAGTGCTCCGAACACTGCTCAGATGATGTACCAATCGCTGTCTATGTTGAAGAAGTTGTTGGAGGACTTTCAAAGCCTGCAAATCCTCCTTCCAAACTTTTACAAATCCGGTTGCCACGCAGTCTTCTTCAGTTTGGTGGAAAGGTTTTTCCGACCAAACATTGCACAGAGTAAAATTATACTTAATTATTGGAAAATGTACTTATTTTGAAGAAGAATTCGGCATAGCCATGCAGGCTTGGCTTAACATTAGCCAAAGGTAGACGCGATTTAATGTTTATTTTAAACCGTTTAAACAGGCTTATTTCCACACAAATGTTGGCGAGCACTACAAAACGAGGAAATGGACAGCAGAAGCCAATTGTGGATGGGTTTGAGATGAAATATTACTTGGCTATGTGTCATAAGGTTTGCGATTTTTTGTTGCTAAATATTCGTAAAAATATAGGACTGTTTTACCGCATTGACTGTTTTGTCCAAAGCATTGATGGAGACCTGTGAACAAGCCAAGTCCGTCAAAATGGACGTGTCGTCAACTGAAGACATGATGACCGTTGGAGACGACAATTTCAAATTGCTGGAGAAGGTGCTAGAATCTCAAAAGACACTCATTCAAAACATGATGGAGTTGCTTGAATTGACCGAAGAAAAGCAACAGGTTCCCGAAATTCCGGTTAGCGAGATCGATCCCAAAAAGGTGATGGAATTTTGTCGTCGAATTATCTCATAGGTTTATTCCAGATTGAACAGCTTGTTGAAATGGGATTTTCCCAGAGCGACGCAGTAGACGCTCTTATGGCGCATACCAGGTTGCAAAAAGCATATTTAAACCCGAAAAATGTTGTCGATTAAACTAGTGTCCCTGAAGCCGCGGAATGGATACTTACAGAGAGAGCAACCGCAGCAACATCCTCCGCCCATCGGTTGCCAACGACAGCTGCGTCTACGGCGCAAACGGCGGCAGCCTCAATTGCTGCTGCAGAACAAACGGCCGCTGAATTGATTCGAAGCGAGGCAGCAGACGCGGTCAACTCCTCGATTGGGGTGCAGGCATCCACATCGATCAGCACAAACGTCGACAGTCAGCAGAAGGTGGCGGAAGACGGCGCAAGCAGCAGTGTCGGGGCTAATAAACCCTTCTCGGAATTACAAAAACCATTGACTAGAGAGGAATTCCAGGTTCAATCTTTGTTTCCTAATGACAGGATCTAAATAAATATTTCCGAAGGAGAGAATCCAACTGCTTTGCAACGAGGTTATTGGAGTGTGTCTTCGGCTGGCGCGAAAGAGTGACTCCGTTCTGCGCGGTCTCTCCCAGCTGTTGGCCGTGTTCACTAACGATCCACTGGCTCGCTCATGGTTTTCCAAATTTTTAAGAAAAGGCAATCACTGTTCGAAAAATAGGGTGGACAGTGACTTCATTGGGCAACTCATAGCGGAACTGAACCAGCACTTGGATGAGCTGATCAAATCTAGCGACGAAGAGAATCACAGTTTGGTCCAACAGTTCGCCTCCATTCTCCAGCTGTTTTGCCTTCTCTGGATGGATTTCCCTACATCGAAGATCTACAAGCGAATCGGACTGGACACAGACGAAGCCTGAATACTCCCATGGCGCGATATTTAAAATCGGAATCATTAACACGAGTAATGATCGGTCCCATTCCTCACTTGTTATTTATTTTCGACCAAATGACAAACAGTTCTGCAACAAATTTAACGAAGAATTGGCAATAATTTCGCCAAGAACAACTATCTACGACCAAATACTTTGCTGCTATATTTTAAGCGTCCTAGATGTTACTACGGCAAAAGCTTATCGCAGGCGAACTTAAAACTTTTCTCTCGTTGCTGCACAAATCCGTGCTGAACCACCCTGAGAAGCCTTTCTCTTCGAGCTGTCTTCTCCGTTTTGCCGAGCAAAATAAGCAGCAGGAAATTAACAAAGATGAAAAGGCAATCAAACACAGGAGAGCAGATGGGGGCAGTTATTTGGAAGAGATATTGATTGAGCGTGAAGAGGAGCCCAAAACCACGGGCCAAAAAGTGAAGAGAGCGGCCGCCAACACAGTATCAAAAATTCGAGGAAAGTCGGAAAAATAAAGCTTTTAGATTTATTTTGGAATTGGACTTGCATCGGTATGTTTACCAGCTAGTATCACTTTAATAAAACGGTCCACGTTAGCTCGCTTCCCTATCCATACTGGGATATCTGGTTTTTAGGGAATTTTTTGCATTTAATACACCAGGTAGGTGCTCATACATATTTCCTTGTCCTAAAGTATGGTTAATTATTGATTAAGGTGGCGTTTATAGAGACGCGGTAAAAAGGGTGAAGTCGGATACAAGTTGCGAAAATCTGTTCGGCAGCAGAATTCTTGGTCAGAAACATCCATAGATGTGTCATCGGTAATGACAAAATTCAGCATACGGAGAGGAAAGCGGAAGAGGACGTAGAAGGTGGGCTTTGACTGTTGCGGACTAGATATCCTAGTATGATGAAACAGCCAAAGCTGGCGACGGGACATGCTCCCGGCAAACGAAACTAAAAGGCGTTTGATTTTGAATCAGTTTTTGGCCAATGTCTAGGAATCTAAACATGGCTCCGTTGGGCAAAAATTTCAAATGGATTTCGACAAAAGTAGTCCACCAGATCATTCCGATCTGGACAAGCGCTGGCATCACCCGTCGCCAGTTTAGCCCTTCACCGATATGAGCCAACGTGGATACACAGAACTATGACCAAAAAATTTAATTTTTAGACGTATTGCCCATACATACTTTTTTGGGAAGGAAGGAGAGCCACGACTACGGATAATGTTCCACATTAAGGTCACATTATTTACATCCTTTTTGTTTGAAATTATTCTTTTATAGGGCGAGAGGATTGGCCGAGTACTTGCCGAAATAGCGAAATCAGATGAAAATTGGGATTATGTATGTGAATAAAGAAAGAATTGATTTTCCTATTCGTTTATATGCTTGATTCAGGTTTTTCTTATTGCGGAAACCGAGGGATATCCTAAGGATGCAATCATTTTGATTGATAATCGCAAATAAAAACCTTGTTGAGAACTTACATTTCTATTATTGAATAAAATATTGAGAAAAAATTGCCAGATAATAGGTAAATTTCAATATTTTCCGGAGTGAAATTGGTACTGTCATCATCATCACGTCATCATTGCTGTGTACTTTAAAAATTCTGGCTCCGGAGCCAGCTCCGACCAAAATTTTACAAGACTGAAAGATGGAAAATATTGACTAAAATATTGAGAAAAATGGCGAAATATTGAGAAAAAACAAAAAAATTAATATTGATAAAAATTCCAAAATATTGATCTTAAAGTACACGCTAGAGTGTTCAAATCGAATTTTTAATGTGTTTTTCGTTCGTTTCAGGCGGTGGGGTAGCTTCCAGTGTCTATGTTCCAGTGTTCGTGTTCCAGTGCCAATACGTTTCAGTGCCCATTGTCGTTCCAGTCCCCTTGGGCATTTTTATTCCCTTCTTTTTTTGAATTTGTCGTATACGGGCGGTACATTGGTAACAAGTAATAATAATAACTAACAATGTAATAAACAACATATTAAACTGTATACCTAGGTAGCTTAGGTATTCTTATTTGTAGTCAGTTCCACGGTTTTTAGTTTTTACTAGTGTACCTATTACTTCGTACATATGTATCATTATTTATTATTAAGTATCTATTTGCTGAAATAATGATTTAATTGTTGGATAAAATAATATGAAATACCGCGAGTTTTCGCATAAAACCACCTTTATATGGAAGTTTGGGCGCAAAATCAAACTTCAATCCCTATCCCTACTAGGGTCACAGGTCATGAGATAAGATCTTTAAATGATAGCAAAAAAGAAATTTGTTGCTTTAGTTTAATACCTTTTAGAATCAAGACGAGAGAGACAATGTCTGTTAATTCAACTGCTGGGACAATTTTCCCCACACCGAACATAACAGACCAACAAAAATCGACGACATTCTCCAATTCTTCGTTCTTTAACTCAGCTGTCTCATCGCCAGTTCCTTCGCAAAACCATCAGAATGTGCAACCAATTTCACCGGCTTCACTCAATTCCTCACTACAGAAAACGAACAGATCACCTCAAAACACGGTGGGCGGCGCCACCAAGTTGGTCGGACCTACAGCCATTTTGACGCCGTGCAGCAATTCGCATCCATTTGAAGAAAGAAGGTTGGCTAACCGGGCTCAGATTAGGGGTATTCCATTTTTGGGCAATAGGATCCCTGTTACGCGAAGTGAAGAAGAAGCTGTGAAAATTGGGCGATCTGTTGTTCGACTTCAGCCTTCGCCGAATAATGCGTAACCAATAATATTCGACGCCCCCCTTTAAATCATATTTCAGCATATTTGATTGCAAAGTCCTCTCAAGGAATCACGCAATTTTATGGCAATTCAAGCAGTTCAATTTGGGAAATTTTATTGCAACTTTTAGGATGAATGGGGATGGACAATTTCTGATCAAAGACACACGTTCATCCAATGGCACATTCATTAATAACGAGAGACTAAGTGCAAGCGGGGTTGAATTTCAAAAGTTTCCAGTTAGCCGTTAAAACCAATTTTTAGGAGGAAAGTGAGCATAGAGAACTTTTTTCGGGTGACATCGTGAGTAAATTATTCAAATAACAATTAACGGCATTGTTTGAGATACAACTTGGCGTAGAGATAGTCGACCAAGTAATTTTAACGGCGCTAAAATGAATGAGGTCACAACAATTAAATTCAAATTATATATAGGCAAAAAAAGTAGCGAGTGGTTGCGTCACGTGCATCGTCCGACTTATTAACGAGTGAAACTTGTAGGCTTAGGCGGCAATAGAAACTAGATAAGTTTAGATTGGGCGAGGAGTGTGCAGGCCGTCCCCAAACAGACCAATTCGCCTTTTCAAACCAACAAGTTCCACTTAACTTCACGGTAAATGCGATTTTGTAGTGCTAGTGCATAATTTTAGAAAATTAGCTTGTGCGCAATGACAAACTGTTTATTCTTGACCAGTATATCAAGGAGGCGAAACATCGAGAAAATGTGCAGCGTTTATGGGTGTTTTTGTTTTATGTTGATTTCCCTTTTAAAGTTACTTGGCCAGAAACTCCAACTCTTAGAGGTTTGTTTGCCTTATTTTATTGCCAATTCACACCTTGGAAACATGTGCAGGAGCAACTGAGGGTCGCACAGGAGTCTTTGCAATGCAAGTGGCAGGAACACGTCAGCCAAGTTTGTCGCTAGTCCCACATTTCTCCTGAGCGTTTTGACTAAAGGAATTGCTTCTGTCTCGAATTGAAATACTCGAGTCTCAACTTGCATTTTACGCGAACAAAAAGACACCGACTTCCACGAACAGCAGCGAGGTGGAGGAGCGTTTGACTATGGAAATGAAGGAACTCGTGGACGATAGGGGACGTGCGGAGCAGGCGGCCAAGCAGGCGATCAAGTAGGTGTGAGTCGAAAGTGTTGTCATTTGCCATTGGTAAAACAGATCGACGCAAGAACATATGCAAGAAACGTCAATGCGTCTGCATGACGCAGTTAGTAATCTCCCGTCTTTCCATTCAGCTTGTATCCGAAATTTAAGGAGATGGGATTAATGAACGTGGAAGAGGAGTGTAGTTTTCTCCGCCAACGTTGCAGCGAGTTCGAGAGTCACATGGCTCGACAGCGGGATGACTACGATGCATTGCTGGAAAAGTACAGCGAGGTCGGCATAGAAGCGGATTATTCTGTCAGTTGTTGGTTTAGGTTTGTGCCAAACTTTGTGCAGCAGAGAAAGCATCTGTTGACGCCGCTAATGATGTGCTAGAGGAAGAACACAAACAGCAAATGAACGGCGAAGGGGAACAAGCATCATCCGAAGGCATGGTGGGCGGAAACGTGGTTGAATGGATTGAAGTTCCACCAGCTGCCCCTGCTCACCCGAATGAAATGGAACTGAGCGGAGATGGAAATAATAGGTTTTCGGATTTTTTCTTAGTCCAACTGCTCTATTTTCGCATTTATAGACAAACATTGTCTGCAGCAAATGCCATTGAAGGAGTCAAATCTGATCTGGATATTGGAGTTGACATCCAAAGATGCGAGGGCACAGAAAAGGAGTTGGTGCAGCTTCGGGCGGAATACAACGAACTTTGGAAAAAGTACAACAGCAAGACAACATTTTCTGCCACAAATGATGGGACGGGTATCAATGAAGCTCCTGGCAAAGCTGGTTCTTCACCAAGCGATTTTCAGGCGTTTTATTTGTTCTCTTCAAATTACAAATTTTGTTTTAGTTATTTTTGCTCTCGGCATTTCCATTTCTACTATTTTTCCTTCTGCTGCTTTCACCCGTATTCTACTTGTTCGGATTTCCACGCTCAACTGCCGTTGATCGGAAAACCGATTTTAAATTGACCAAGACTGAAGAAGGAAGGGAAGATGACCAGAAATAAATTAAAGAAGGGCCAACATGGATTCTGGAGGGAAATTTTCATTCACCTCTCATGTTCATCACTCATCAGTCAACAACATACCTATACTACAAAATGAAGAGATCTTTCATGATTTATGCAAACTTATTTTTGAAGAGCTAAAAAGTAAAAACTACTTATAAATTACAATGACTTTTAATGATCTAAAATAAAAATAAGAACGACGTTCAGATCGAATCGAAATATCATATTATCATATACCTATCACAACTACGCAATTTCAGTTTATAATGCTCATATATATTATTCATAGCTGAGCTGACTGAAATTTTGACATGTCATAAGTCATAACACATAACTTTATGCAGATTGGTCAGATCGGCCTAAATCTGGTAAATTCGACTCAGCTCGTCGAGAGGAATCGAATGGCATTCCATTTTTGGGCAAATGTAGTATTCTGCGGTTTTACCAAAATTGCTAGCACCGTACTAACGCCCAACGACCTAATAATACGCGCTTGGCGCGAAATGACCCTCTGTACTTTGCTTATGGGCTTTCATCAGGCCTTTTAAATTGAAAGTTTTTTACTACGAATTACCTTTCGATATAAATTTGAATTTGAAAAATTTTCATGCTTGGTACTAGATACTAGCTAGTAGAGTTATACTTATACTTATACTCTACTAATTAGTAAGTTAGTATTGGTAGCAAAAGAGCACACCCGATTTTGGCAAAATTTTTGCCTTATTTTATTTTAAAATTTTAATTACTTAAACATAAACAGGTGTAATAATTGTAAAATTTTAAAACTACCATGATGACATCTCAAAAACGTTCAAGACCTATTCTGAAAGAAGTGCCCGATCTCGTTGTGGATATGAATTCAAAGAAGACATATATGAAGGGCAAATTCCTTGGAAAGGGTGGTTTTGCTCGTTGCTACGAGCTTTACGACAACCAAAGCAGACGGATCTGTGCAGGAAAAGTAATTTCCAAAACATTGCTCGTCAAGAAACATCAGAAGGAGAAGGTAGACGCATTCATATTTTCATCTAATTTCTCATTTTTTCCAATTAAAGATGGCTCAAGAAATTCAAATCCACCGAACGCTTTCACATCCACACGTTGTGAAAATGGAAGGATATTTCGAAGACGACGACAATGTCTACATTTTACTTGAGCTGTGTGCACGTCGGTAATAGATATTAGAGTTAATATCGATAATATAAGCAATGAATCAATCGTTTTAAGCTCACTAATGGAACTGCACAAACGGAGAAGGGCGGTGACTGAACCGGAAGCACGGTACTTCACATATCAGGTTGCCAAGATATTAAAGAGAAAGAGATGTCTTGGAAAATTTTTGATTCAGGTAGTCGATGCCTGCAGATATTTGCACGAAAGAAAGGTGATTCATCGAGACCTAAAGCTCGGGAATCTGTTCCTGAACGATGAGATGCAATTAAAAATTGGTGACTTTGGCCTCGCGACCATACTGGAATATGAAGGAGAGCGAAAGAAGACGTTGTGTGGGACTCCAAATTACATTGCACCAGAAATGCTCGACAAGAAGGGACACTCTTTCGAAGTCGATATCTGGGCGATCGGGTGTATTCTCTACACGCTTCTTGTTGGGAAGCCGCCATTCGAAACGGAGACATTGAAAGTAAAGCCAAATTCTAGTCTTTTCGCACTAAATTCCCCTCCAAAATTAAGGACACCTACAATCGGATTAAGGCCAACCAATACACCATTCCGCCACGCATAGGGAAGGATGCCGCTGCGCTGATCACTCGACTACTGGCCCCCGACCCGACGAGGCGTCCTCGCGTTCAGGAGATCCTCAACTTCCCTTTCTTTACCGATGGATTTCTCCCAAAAATGCTTCCCAGTTCATGTCTTACGATGGCACCGAAATTCAACATACAAGCAGTTTGTGGTGGACGTGTCAGTGTTGACGTGAGGGACTTTGCCTCTGAACCTCTGAAGTTATCAGTTTCCACAGCAAAGGGAAACTGTGCCCAGTCCACGAGCCAAGGGGCCTGCTTTCACTGGAGTGGCTCCGCTTGCCTCGGTTCCGGAAAAGGAGGTAGCGCCAACTGCCCATGCAATCAAGCAAGACGTTGCTTCTGTGATGGTGACCGAACTGGCCGCCGGTAGGTCCAGGGGTTGATGGCCGACCATAGATGGTGGCGAGATTTAGGCGAAAACAACGATGTGCCGGCGGACTACTACCTTTCGGAGCTGTATGCCCAGCTTTGCTCTCTGCTCAATACCAACCCGGATCGTTACAACGAGGATGACCGAGGTTCAGAATTTAGCGATAACGGGGCAGGTGACCATTTTGTTTTGGGCCCCAATTTCGAAATTTGAAATGGTCACTCGACAATGGCGATCAACCTGAAATGAGTTATTTGCTTAGACGAGATTGAGGATCCTGCATCGCATCCCATCTTTTGGGTGTCTCGCTGGGTGGACTATTCTGATAAGTATGGTTTGGGATACCAACTCTGCGACAACAGTGTCGGTGTGCTGTTCAACGACAACACTAAGGTCATTTTGGACGCGCCAGGGAAGTGAGCTTTTGAAGGTGCTGTCGCCTCACCTGTGAAACACATTTAAGCCAACTGCAGTACACCGAAAGGAACAACACGGAGCATTTCTATGCCTCCGACAAGTACCCGAACGCACTGGAGAAGAAGATCACGCTGTTGAAGTTTTTCCGAGGCTACATGAACGAACATCTGATCAAAGCAGGCGCCAATATCCCGCAGCGAGAGGGCGACGAGTTGGCCCGTCTTCCGTGCCTGAATACATGGTTCCGCACCAAGTCAGCAATTGTTTTGCACCTCAGCAATGGCACACTGCAAGTCAACTTCTTTTACGTGAGTGCATTCATATGCGGTTGTTTGCTCCCAAAACACACTTCAGGACCACTCCAAGCTGATTGTGTGTCCGCTCATGGGGGCGGCCACCTACATTGACCAACACAAGAACGTGTTCACTTGCAAGTTTTCGCTGCTGGAGAAGTATGGCTGTCCCAAGGACCTTTGCCAGCGCCTCAAATATACGAAGGTACACTTTGGAGTTGAGAATAGGTCCAGTAAGCTGCACCACAGGTGATGGTGGAGCGCATGATAGCTCGGAACGAGAATCCGAATTCGGCACAGAAAAGCAGAGTTGCAAATGCATTGGCGAAGCAGCAGCCACCGCGACCGACCTTTTAAATGGAGAAACGAGAGATTTTGGAAACAAGTCCAATTTAAAGAATCCGATCGCACACGGCATACTGAATCTGGTATGTCTGCCCCATATCCAACATATTCACTTGTTCACACCCATTATGGACTGTGTCACGACTTTATTGTGGTTTAAATTGGTGGACGACTTAACGCTCAATTCCCCTGTTTTGGCGGGGACGAGCGCCCCTTTATTGGCTTTGTGTCGGCTAATTCGTGCGCACGCATTTGGCTGATTTATTTATTTACTTTCTCACACTTCTCCACTCTCCGCCCTATTCGGCATTCCCTTTGTGGCATTTTCCCTTCTCTGCTGTCCGAATGCTGCTATACATACTACATAGCCGTTGGAATGTGTGCGAGCAGAGGGCACACATGGAATTGCAAAGGCAGGCAAGATGGTCGCCAGCAGCCGTGTATTGGCTATTGGGTTTCCCGCCCTCCTCACCGCCCCTACTCCCTCCAATTGGCCCTTTCTCCGATAATTTTAGTTTTTACCCCAATTTCACTTCATTGGTGCACATTTGCCGGCACAAAAATGTTCCCGCAATACGGGATTGACCATTCGCATCAGCAGCGCTTTCCACCTTCGTCATCATCAGCAATGCCTCATTTCGCTCCGACTGCCAATCTGCTGTTTACTACGCACTCCACATGCGCACCAATTTCGGCCGCTCCAAATGTCCAGACACAACAGCAGCAGTCCATTCATCAGAGCCGGAGTCGGGACCGTTGCGATGCATTGCAATCAATGAGGTGTGGACACGAGGAGATATCCGCTCTATGTTGGTGTTTTGCCCAGGAAGCATCGGTCGTTGGAGGGCGCGCAATTTCTGGAGCCGTTCCTTTCTGCCGGTGGCGACCGTTCTAGGCCGCCTCCGCCACCGCCCCAGTCCTCCTTCCACTCAAATCCAGTCTCGTCCCAGTCCAAGCTGTTGCTGCAGCCATTCCCCCTCCACACCTCCTCTGCATATCCCCTCGACTCGGTTACCAGCTGGCCAAGTGCAGCAAATGCGGCAGATGATGACTACGACCCGTTGGCTACCTCGTGGACCCTTTACCAGCCCGTCTCCTCGTATGCCGTTCTGCAGCAGGTGTCGTCCAATTTAGGAATAGTCCCCACACCCTATTCTGGTGCACTACTATTGGATGATCCCGTTGGCAGATCGACCTGGACCCGAATGCACTGCGACGCGAGTTTGCTGTTCTTTGCGATCGGTTTAACTATCTGGCCGCGTCCGTTCGCACCTATTGGGCCCCCGAGTTGCGCAAAGAGCGCCAATGTCGACGAGAGGAAAGTCGCCGGGTTGAGCAGTTGGAGCAGCGATTGCGCGAGCGAGAGGTGGGCAAATGCATTGTGTGCGGGAGGATGGATTGGTTGTCAACAGACGGAGTCGCAAATGCTACGCGCCGAGTTGCAGTGCCGGGACACTGAGGAGGAAGAGCGCGCCCAGAGGGGCGACAGCGGCTTTGGCAGGTGTGATAAATTTAGGCTAAATCCGAGTTTCTAAATTTTCCGTTCCGTTTTGGTTTCGGGCAGACGCGTCCCCGCGACTTCACAGACCATTCGATCAGCCTGCACGAATATCAAACTCTGAAGGCTAAACTGGAGCGCAGCGAACTCAGTTTGGCGGAGCGCACTCGAGAATTGCAGGGTCGAGTGTAAATTGCTTTTTCCAGAAAAATTAATTTTTTGCCAGTAAAAATGACAAGATATCATATTTATTTATTCACTTAATCCAATCATATAGATGTGGAGCTGAGGGCAAAGTGTGCGGAGGAACAAAAGGTCTGAGCAAAATGCAAAGGACAGCGTAGGAGCATTTGCAGGTAGAGAAAGAGCGCAGCAACGAGATTCTGGCACGTTCGCAGAACGCAAACGAGGCCCAATTGAAGTTGCTGCATGAAGACCTGGACGTGCTCAGAGGAAAGCTGGAGCTGAAGAACCAACAGCTGGACTTGCGGGAGCGCGAACGCAAAAAGTTGGAAGCGGAGCTGGAAACGATGCGGACCGAGTTACGCGAGGCGGAACACCGGGCGCAGGATGCAGAACGAAAGATCGGCCAATTGACGCACTCCATTGACCAGTTGGAGAAGGAGTTGCGCGAACGGGAGCGCGAGGCGGACAGTTTTCGCCAGCGCCTGCTGAAGGAGCCCGGCACTCGCACAGAGGCGGAATTGCAGCGCAAGCTGGAGAACGCCGGCGAAGACATGCGCAGAATGGAGCAAATGGTCGACCAGATGAGGGTGGGCAGGAGATGAGTGGATCCGAGTCGTACAATTCGAGGTCCATATTCCGGTTTGTCCAGGCGCAGAATGAATCTGAACGGCAGCAGCAATTGGAGCAGTTCCGCGCAGAGCGGGAACAACTGCAAGCGAACATTGCACAGCTGAAGGTGGACGCTGAAAAGTCTGGCAGCAGTTCTTGTCCATTGTTAATTGTTCAGAAGGAGTTGGCGGACAGACACGTGCTCATCAGCTCCCAGGTGTCTCATTCATACACAATTCACGACCAAATCCAACAAATCGTGCTCAGAGCGAAAAGATTTCGCAGCTGGATAGTGCGATCGCGGCCATTTCGCACCCGGCTGAAAAGGAGAAGGGCGTCCCGAGGGAAGACGAGGAGAATGAGTTGGAGAGGACGCGACGCGAAATGGACAGACTGCTGGACAGGTGGGGTGGTGGCTTTGTTTGCTTCACCGGGCACTTGGATGAGGTGGCCCGAGGAAATTTGCGGAAAAATAATTTTACACGAAAAAATCAGTCTGATTCTTCGAAATACCACGGAGGGACCCTTTTCGGGACAAAATTTTGAATCGACAAATTATACTTCAATGTTGATATTATTTTAACTAATAAAATATGCAGAACGTAGACGTAGTATAATTGGGGCATTTACTGGTGTCCGGAATTGCTTCCATATTTCGCATTTTGACCATTATGTGCGTGTCAGGATTCGCACATTAGAGAGGGAGAAGCGGGCAGGCGAGCAAGGCGGTGCAACTCCAGAAGTGCCATCGAGTTTTGGGTCTGGAGCGGGAAGGCCAGGTGAGAGGGAGGAGGACGAGTGCGCAAAGGAACTGCGACAGAGGTGAGCGCAACAAAAGAAGACATGAATGGCACAAAAAGAGACCAAATTAAAATTAAACCAGACCCTTTAGTAAGCGGTTTTGGTCCAGTAATTGCTAGTATTAATAGAGTTACAATTACTCCAATAACCCCCAGTTTTGTGCAGAATCCGAGAGCTGGAAGAGGCATTGCGCGAATCAGTGGTGGGAACGGGAATGGCAACCGTTGCCAACTATCTCTGATTTTCTCCCAGGGCATCACAACGGAGAAAGAAAAGGCTCTTTCAGGTGGATCTTCTCCAGAAAAATGCAAATTTTCATTCGATTTTGCAGAACAACGGCACTTGTGCGAAAAACTGTCCGCTCAAGTGACCGAACTGTTCGAGGCCAGCGGTGGTGCCACTGCAGCACGCTACGCACGAGACGCGATGGCTCAGTTGGCGGACGGCCAGAGACAATTGCAGGAGGAGCGCCTGAAAGCGAAACGGGAGCTGGATACGCTACGCAAAGAGCTGGGTATGGCTCTGGTGGCGGAGAAGGAGGCGGCCATTGCACTTGTCCAAGTATGGGGGGGAGGCATCCGCAATCCTTATCAAACCAATGGCAGAGCATTTGTCCGGCGCCAGAGGCAGTGCTCGGATTGAAGGAACGGTTGGACACGCTCAAACGACAAAAAGAGGCGCTGCGACACGCGCTGTTGATGCGCACCGGGACGGAGACCGAACCGCACGAGCAAATAATGACCGGAGGTGCATCCCAACGTTGAAACTGAAAATTTTACAGAAATGTTCGAAATTGAAAGAAAATCTCGAACAACTCTAAAATGGAGAATTCAAATTCGATTCGACCTAGTAAATCACTCATCATGCGATGAACCAGCATTGTTTTGCCCCTCTCTCACAGTACAAGTGCACACCGGCGGCCGACCCTTCTCCGTTGCCGCGATGCTGCCCGCCCAGCACAATGCTGGTGCACCGTTCACGCAGCCCATCACCATCCAGACCAGTGGCGCCATTCACAATGGCATCGCACTTCCCCCACCACCCTCCGGCGTGTCGGCCCCTGCCTCGCTGGCTTACTTTTCGAATGGACGCGAACAAGTGCTCCAAGGGATCAACAAGATTTGCATGTACGTATCAATAAACTTTAGGGAGAATTCGGTGGAGGCGGCTTCGTGGATGAAGAGGGCATATGGGCGTGAAGAAGCAAGTGTTTAGCCGAATATCTCTTTTGTTCACCTTTCATAAAACATTAGTTCAATATGTTGACAGGGAAGTAATGTAGGTAATAAAGAGAAACAACATTCCTGCAAAATAAAAAAATACTATTAAAGTGCTAAAGACCGGTGGAGGTCTGAAGATGCGATTGAGCCTGGGGCAGTCCTTCGGAGTTGTGGGCTTATGGGGGACAGGTAAAAGGTCTCGAATCCTTGCGGAAATTGAGTTTGGCGTTACGTTAATTTACAATTTAAGGACGATAGGATGTCAATTTTTTTTTGCCGATTTTCGCCACCTACATAAAATCAACAATTCTTTTTTCCGTCAAATTATAGCCCATTCAAAGCGTCTCGGCGAGCTAAGATCAGAACTAGACCGATCTGATCAATCTAGACAAAGTTATGGCCAAACATGCCTCGCTAGCTCTTATCCGCTATCCCCCGCTAATCTCAGATACATGATATTTTACATGTTTAAGGTCATAACCTGGCTCAAAATGATCAGATCGGTCCTATAATATATATGAATAGTATAAGATATACATAACTACATAAGTAAAAGGGTAAAGCATAAGTATGAGAGTATTTATAATATTTATTTTGAAGCCTAAAACGCCGCAAATAGGTATTTTAATAACAAAAATTGAAGCCCGCCATTGAGGCCACAAGTCAGTGAATCGACCTAATTTTGGCTCAGTAGAAAAAACTGCTATACTACCAGATAACCGACCTTTCTTGATCGGTTAAAACAGCGAAAGATCGGTTAAACGACAAAAGCCGGGATCCGAAGGTGCTGCTAAGCCAGGCTAGTTGTCTAGCATATGAATGAATATTGTTAAATAATAATTGTGATTTCATTTTATGAAATTTCCGATCTTTCTTGATATTCCAATCAAAAACAATGCAACAAGTAATACGCGGTGAACACTCATCCAGACGGCAAATTCACCAAGAGCAACAACAAAAGCGGGAAAACAATTCGGACATTGAGGGGACCGCGCATAGAGGTTAAGACTTAAAGTTTGGCCCTAAAATCATTTTCATTGCGCGATTAGTGGCTAGTGTAACCATCAACACCGAGTCGGACTCACGAACATCCGCGGACGGGGGTCCAATGTCTTTTCGGAGCAAACGACGCAAAAAGTTGCCGAAAAGGGAAAAGTTGCAACAGCAGGGGATGGAGATTGACGAACAGCAACAATGCAAACGCAAACGATCCGACGCGATAGACGTTGTCGCCGTTTCAGCAGAGACTCGTCAGTTTGTATACGCTTCTCCTGAGAATCGATATGGGTCAGGAAAATAAATATGTTTTTTGATTTGATTTTTAACCCCAGCACCATTTTCCCTTCTAATATTTTGTCATTTGGAAAAAGTGAGTACCAGACAGCGACATTTCGACATTTCTTTACCGCTCAGACATCCAATCTCGCTTCGCTTGGTGCTTTTTGAATTTAGAAAAGAGGGCAGATACACAAAGGGCAAACAGCAAAAAGAAAAGAGAGTACAGTTGCAAAAATCAAATCAAAATATTTTCCTGGCTGACCCAATATCGGCGGAAGTATTTATTATCTATCTATACGTCGTGATATTCAATTGATTTTAAAAATGATGTTTGAGCGTAAAAACAAAATGTACATTTTGGGCTTTTGTAGCCAGCTGCAAAATGGACTGGGAGAATGACGAGGGAACATCCGCGGCATGTGCGATTTCAGTGGCAAACGATGCCTCCTCCACCACTTCCAACCTGCGGGAAAATACCACTCAATCCGATTCGGACGAATCGGGCACAAGTGAATATGCGGATGCAGATGACGAACAGTAAATCCTCCTTTTTCGAACGCGAAAAAATCTTTTTGCAGGAGCGATTGGCCAGGAGGTGGTTTGCAAATTGATAAGCACGCCACATTGCTTTTGACAGATCTGCCTGCAGAAAATCGGCGGTGTTCTTCAAGTCACCACCACAATCAACTCTTCCCGTGTGATCCTTCGACAAAATGCGGTGTTCTCGGCGTTGAAGTTGTGAAGCGGATTGAACAGTTCCTCAGAGATCCAGCCGAAAAAGAGTGCCTGCTTGATGGCATTAACCGAGTGTCAGAGGTGACAATAATGAATAATAATAAAGAACAAATATTTGTTGGTTGGTGGTGGAAGAGAGAGGGAATGCATTTTGATCTCAGATCAAGCAGCTACTCCGGAAGCAGTCCAAACTGGCGGTGGTGCAGATTGTTAAACGAGGACAAGGCGTGACATTGAAGAAAATGTAGAAAAAGACATTTTAAGAAATGTATAATTAATTTCTTAATTGATACTTGATAGAGATTTGGGTAAATATATCATGATTAATGATAGTATGTAGCTACTGATCACAATTTCTTGGCTCAAAGATCGCTAATGTTTTTCTGACATGTTTCTCTGTGCTTTACCAAACCCCTAAAAATAAAAATAATGACTCCGCGCCTTAATTTGCCTGCTTCATTTTCGTTCCCATATACATTCATAGGTACTCATCGAAGAATATAAATTATAAAATCTCTCCAATGGGCTTGGCATGTACAATGTACACGTAGTAAAAACCCAAACACATGAATTTGTCAAATTATTATACGTTTGGAAACCACGACCCAAAGTCCGAAAATTTTCTGCTTCTTCGGTGGGGCTTGGGGCGTTTCGTAATAATAACAGCTATCATCATCCTAAATTTAGATTGACACCAGCACCGTAAACCGACAAGAGTCGGCAGATTAATGAATAATGAGCACTGTCCAATGTGAACCCTGCTTCGATTTGGCAGATCGTGAGCGCCTTTATCAGACAGGATACCAGGTTTGGGATAAAAAAAAGTGGGATACAAAAATGGGCTTGACACCAAACATCTCATTTCTTATCGCTTTTTATCATCCAATCCCAAATTCCAATACATCATTCATGATCAGCTACATCAAGCACAACCTCAAAATGATCTTTCATTTTATAAATAAAAGCGGTCGGCTTTCCACATTCTTGTTTGCCGTTAAAACAACGGTTAGATCGAGCACTAATTCACAGAGATGGACACAAATTTATGCAGCAGGATTGAAGTTAAGTTTAAGTGAACATTTTGGGCTTTGTTTTTCGTTTTTACAATATTTCAGGGAAGAGTGTTAGTACATCGATCGGCTACGGCAAAAGACGATGGGCCAGGGATCGGCTGTCCCAATTCGCCCTCGCTCCTTGTTAAATGCATCCTGCACCTGCATATCTAAACATATCGATAACCGAATAAAATGGACATCATATTTATGCACCTAATTTGCTTTCAGCCAATGCTTGACGGTCGGCGAGTATGGTTGGACTTCAACAGGAATTCCTTGACGTGAGTTGTCAGTCGGAACTACTTCTTTCTCGAGTTGGACATTGACGACTCAAAAAGAAGATATACGCGGCATTGGCTGTCGATTTGAACGACGAGATTGTCCTCTCGGAGGTATTGAAGGGACTGGACATTGTTCGAAGAGTTTGGTCAGTGTTGGCAACGGAAATCGGATAGTGAGTCCAAACAGGCACAATAATTTGCCAGAGTGTATTTCACTTCAGGTGAGGTTGTCCATATCATTGTCGTCAAATGACCGGGACATGCTGGCCCAGAGAATCCGGGAAACTTTGTCCGAATGGAAACGCAGTGTTCTCCTCTGAATGCTCGTTTTGCTAAAATGCTCGTTCTGGTGTCTGGTGCGGAGCCCGATGTTAAAGAGGTTTTACTAATATCTGGTTTATTATTGTTGGAAATTGGAATATTTTAGAGGACATCCAGGTTGTGTTCCCTTTGTCGGCCACAAATCTGTACTCTAACAATGTGGTGGGCTCCACTCGATTCTGCCGAGAGTTGACTCCGCTGGAAGTGTTTACGCTGCTAAACGGCATTTACACAGTTCCGACGAGAAGATCCAAGAGTTCGGCGCATACAATGTGGAAACGGTACGAAATGTAAACTAATGCAATATATCGCCAAACCGCCGCAAAGAGTTGGTCACTTCATATTGATGGTGAAGGTCTAATTCCCCCTAAAATATTTCCAGGTGATATGTCGTTGGCCATTCTAAACCGGTAGGATTTTTCGAGCGTGAGCGGTGCATTTAAAGAAGCCTGACTCTGGAAATGCCAAGATGAGTTGTTCAATTGAGTCAATCTCAACGCCAACGGAAACCTGAAAATTAAAGGAAATTAGTTAAACCAGCCACTGATTGAATTCTTCCTCGCTAGCCAATGTAATGATGTTTTGGTACTCCTGACATTTTCGTTTCGGTGTTGGGGGTTTGCTTTCGTAAATAATGCTGAATTGGCTATAGCCTTGAACATCTGACGGTTCTTAGGGAGTTTGGTACCCCCCTCATGACTTGCGGGCCCCACTGTACATGTCATAACTTTGTCCAGATTGGTCGGATCGACAAACCGACACCGAATTCGTGATTAGCACCCAAAATACCCCATATATGTGAAAATCAGCGAATTCTGAGGGGGGGGGGTACCTAACTCCCTAAGTACCCATCTGACATTATTCTGAAATAGTTAGACATAAACAGGTCTAATCTGTGATTATAGGCTTGATCTGATCAAGCTTAGATAAATCTCCTTATTTTTTATAGTTGTGGTCTAATTCAGTATGTTTTGTAGTCTAATTGGTAAAAGTAAAGAATACGACCCATGCTCCAAATAGCCCAATTTATATATCAATCGATTCCTCTCGTCGAGCTGAGTCGAACGGTACCAAATTTAGGCGGCGGCAAGCAGTTTGAGCCGAGTTATGACATGCCAAATTGGCCAAAAACTACAGGGGGGACCCTTTTGGAATTTCGGGTCAAAAATTTCAAATCCACAAATTATAGCTCATTCGACGCATCTTGACGAGCTGTATCGAATGGTGCCAGAATTAGGCCAATCCGACCAATCTGGACAAAGTTATGACATGTCAAAGTTGGCAAAACCATGGTTTCGTGTAGTTCGATAAGAGTAACCATTTCGCTTTATAAATATAAAAACCGAAAGACAATACCCTACCCCCCGACAAACGGCAGTAATTGGGTATTAAATCTTTTTAGGTTTTTAATTTTTATACAATCATTTTTAAGGGAGAATAACAATTCTCCCACTCCAAAAATTGCAACGTGAATTAGGCCCGATATTGGATAGGGAAACGCATAACATTTTTTGCCTCCAAGATTTTGCTCACTTTCCACCAAATATAAATATATATTCCGTGCACGGAAAATGTGCTCACTTTCCTCCAATTATTATGAAAATACAATTCCCTCCTGAGGACA